>APFE031352474.1:54527-114107 GCA_000404065.3 Pinus taeda | reverse complement strand
ATAAAACACTGTTTTTTAGATATATGACCAGGTCTGGAAGGAGGGGTTGCCCTAGGCCATGGCTGAAGCATCACAAACCATACTGGTGAGATTTGGAGCTATAACAATAATATGGATTCTCTATCTGACTCCAAAAATACTGCATAAGGATCTTGAAATTCATGTGCAATAGGGCTTAGCTCATCCAATAGATTAATTTCCTTCTCCTCATACCATGAATGCAAACTTTCATCTGAGCTTTGTGACGAGACTCCTGCTGAAAATGACAAAGAAACTAGCTGCCAGATCAATTTGTACCAATACGTTTTTCAAGCTCACGGGTAGCGAATGTAGAAGGACTTTGATTGTATACATCATCCAACACATCAGTTATTGGATCATGAAAAACTTGAGAAGACTGTTGTAACCCATTTTCTATTGGTAGATTGCATGCTTTTCGATAGGCTGCTCATTTGAAGATATACTATGCAAATTTCCCTTCAAAAGCTGAAATGATTCAAAACAGAATGGTATGGAATTATCTTGCATCATTTGATCATATGTTCCTGCATCCAAGTCTTCATCTGCAACTTGACAATCAATGGCACACGGGGGCTACAAATCTATATATGAGAAGTCTTGAACGAGGATTTCATTGCCCTGTAGATGGTCCAGATCAAAACTAATCGACGATTGATTTTTGATTGCATGAAAATTGTCTCTGATGAACTGAAATGCAGAAAAACAAAAAGGAAAAGATCCTTCACTTATTTCAAAAGTTGCTACACTTTCCTCCTCACTTCCATAGCTGATATGTAACGGCTGATCATTGTATTTGAGCTACTGAAAATGAACTTCCCCCTTCCACAAACCAGTTGCTGATTTGTCTGCAAGACTAGCTTCTGTTTGGAGGACATAATCATCATCATACTGACCAAACTAAGGCAAATCATCAGCATAAAACACACCATCAAGCATACATGTCAAATCAATAGATCTCTCTTCTCCAAGATGATCTATTAAATAATCATTATTAGGTCTATGACAATTGGGATAAGAAAGAAAATGTTTTGGATCAGCCACTTGTTTTTCTTCAATCAGCGAGTCATGGTCTTGAACATCATACTCATTCCTTGTGGTGATCTTTTGCATCATCTCTTCCACTACACTTACCAAAATGTCGAGCTTTACCTCTAAAGATGTCTATTCCTCTGGATCTATGTTCTTCATCTCTTCTTCCTTCAACTTTTCCCTTCTGATTATCAGATTAGCCTCTACATCTATTGCACTGCTCTTCATCTCTTCAAGTGTTACAAGATTCCTTTCTCTCAGCTGAAACTCAATTTCCTGATCAAAGGCTTCTGGGTAGTGCAAGAGAGCGGATCCAGGAGGAGGTCTTATAGTAATAGGCATCAAAAAATAGACTTGGTTAAATCTAGCTGAAAATTGTTGTATTGTCTCCCCTGGCAGTCTTTTCAACTGGTTGTGTTAGGATTCCAAGAAACTCTCCTAGATTGTAGCTCGGAGATGCCTGGTAACACATAAATTCAACTATTGTTGCAGGTTTAATGGAAGGAATGATGGTTTGGTTCAAGCCAAATAACCATTTTCACTCTGTTTCACTCCAGACATGCATGAACACCCTCAGACTACAGGGCTTTAGACCACCAATGCTCACAGTTTTATATGTTAGATGAATATGGAGAATACTAACCACACCAACAGATGCACGAGACCATGTGATGGTCGGCTGCAACTAGTAAAGAAACCTGTAAATCTAATCTATTAATGCAAGGACAGGATGACAGCTCTCCTACATTAGATAGAAAGAAACCTAAGCAACCTATTCAGTGATGCAATCAATATTTTAACATAGAGATAAGATGACAGTTATCTAGTGCTAAATACTAAGAGCTCAAGAATACAGCATTTCAGGCACAAGCTTAGAATAAGAAGGAAATGGACAGTGAGTAGTTAACAGCAAAAGAAGATTGTATTAGCTGAAAATGGAGATGAGACACTGCAAGTGACAAAATGTTTGCAGTCTCCAGAAGTTGAACCTTACATCAATGCCAACCTTGATTACATCTTTCTTTTGGGTATTTATAAGTTTTCAATACTATGGCATTGAGCCGTTTAGGTATGGAGGGGTCATAATTGACCACCAACCGCATTTAACTGCCTGATGGAGCCTCTGAACGTGTTTGCTTGTTTCAGTGGGTGAACCTAATCTTTTCAGGTGTTGTGCTATCCTTTTAGGCTGTTGGAGTGCTCGTACCGGTGGATTCCATGATTGATAAATTCAGTTACAGAGTCATGCTTGTCCTTTTCTCCTTTCCGCCATGCTTTTTGTTAAATATGGTGGTTGGGACTTTGATTGTGACTGATGATGGTGGAGCTGATCATCTCCTTCTTCGGGTAATAGAATGGTTAGAGGACGTGGAATGCATGGGTAGGTGGACGATTTGGGTGAGCGAGAAGAATGACCGTTAGATCAGGAAAATGGACAGCGGAGATGGCTCAGTGGAGGCTATTGGATGAGGTGGGAGCGGGGTGTGTTAGGACCATAGGATCTTCTGCGGATAGATTGGATGGTCATCGGGCTACGGAGCTGCACGAAAGTTTAACGGGCGGGGGTCGATTGGTTGGGTGGTAATGGTTTTTATCACACCGCTTTGGGTGTAAAGTGGTAAAAACCCGGAGCCGAGCGATTCCATTCAATGATCGACACGTCGCAGCGGATGAGAGAGAAAAAATGCCCTCATCGTGCGCTATCGCTTGATGAACTTGTCAGCGCGATAAAAGCAAAGACCGTCAGGTCTTGGCGAAGATGATCTGACAGTCGGGAATGGTAGAGTAGGTTACTTTTAGTGGGTGCGATGGGAGCTATGGATTGGCAGGGGGGGAACAATGGCGAGGATGCGACGAGGGGTTTAGGAGCACACGAGGGCATATGGGTAAGGTTTTATGGTGGGTTTGGCGTTTTTCGATTAGGGTTAAAGCCAAAAGGGGTCACTTTGTCAGGTTTAGGATGCAAATAGGGACATGGAGAGTAAGTGAGATAGGAAAGAAGAAGGAAAAGTGACCAATGTGAGCCCCTTCTTTGGACATAACAATCAGGCCATGATCCTTTCTGATCTTAGAATATCAGCATTGCATACCAGAGCTAACACTGGCTCCTTTTGGGGATTAAATCCTCCCTGTGAGGTTTCAAGAACTATAGACCACTACCTTTCACACAAAAACAAGGTCAGCAATATTTCCTAGTGTTCCATTGGGCATGGAGTCTAATTAAGCCTACACTAAAACTTGTAAAATAACATATTTACATTGTTGAGGCCCTAAAACCTTAAACAACATAAAACTTCAAAAACCACCCATTAACTAGAACATCAAAAGCTGTCTCTCCTTCCATACTTTTCAGCATGAAAGTGTTGTTCCCCTGGATCTGAGCAATGACAAAAGGTCTAGTCCATAGAGCATTGAACTTCCCATGATTGTCTTTCTTTTCCTTCAGTGCATCCCATTTAAGCACCAAGTCTCCAACTTGAAAATTGTCCCTCTTTGCCTTTCGGTCAAAGGCTTCCTTGATTCTCTTTTGATGTGCTGCAACTTTTTCAATCAACTGATCTCTGATCTGATGTACTTTAGCCAAGTCACTAATCCTCTTTGCCATGTCATTTTCCTCATTCTACTCTTCCTGCAAGAACTTGGACATAGGGAGGGTCAACTAGATTGGGAAAACAACCTCAGTGCCATATACCAGCTTGAACGAGGAATTCCCAGTGGATTTCTTGGTAGTCACCCTATCATCCCACAATGCATACTTCAATTTGGAATCCCAGTTCCTTTTGTTGTCTTCCAGCAGCTTTTTTATTATCCTTATCAATCTCTTGTTGGATGATTCTACCAGACCATTACCTTGAAGGCAATATGAGGTGGAATGCCGTAGCTTAATGCCCATTGAGCCACACATGTCGACCAACTCTTTTGCCCTAAAGGCTGTTGCATTGTCTGTAACCAATTTGTGTGGATAGCTAAACTTGGTGAAAATGTTTTCTGTCAGAAACTTCATGACCACATGGTGATCAGCTTTCCTAGTAGGGATGGTCTCGATCCATTTATTAAAGTAGTCAATGGCTACTAAGATCCATCTTTGTTGGCCACTGGAATGTGGATTAATTTCCCCTATGAAATCCAAGCCCCATTGCTGGAAAGGGCCACTGGCATGTATTGGCTTCAATGGTAAGGACTTCAACTATTGTTTTCCTTCAAATTGCTGGCACTTGTCACAAGATTTTACAAATGAAAAGACATCAGAAAACAGAGTGGGCCAATAATACCCAGCTCTGAGGATCTTGTGAGCTGTGGTTTTCCAATAGTGATGTCCTCCACAAATGTTGTAATGAAATTGATGCATGACCTCCACAAATTGCTCTGTGTCTAGACATCTTAAAAGGATTCCAAATGGATCCTTCCAATACAGCAAGTTTTCATGAATACAAAACATGGCTTCTCTGAGCTTGATAGTCCTAGCTTGGCTTGAACTAAGGCCTAGAGGAACTTCTAGCTTTAGCAAAAATTGAGCTACTGTAGAATACCATTCACAAGAAGCTAGATTTTCAGCCAACAACGGGTCATGCCCTATTGTTGCTTCTTTTGTCTGTCCATCCTCTGAATTTGTACTTATCCAATTCATGTCCAGTGTCTTGCAATCTTCTTCAGCCATTAGCTTGGGAAGGCCTTGACCTCTGACAAGCTTGGTGGGCTTTAATTCTATATTGAATTCAATAAGCTTTGTAATCCATTTAGCCCTTCTTCCATGAACATCTGGCTGTGTTAGGACATCTTTCACTAAAATAGAGGGCACATATGAAATTACCTTGAAGTGTAGGATGTAGATTCAGAAACCCTTCAAAGATTTGATCAGAGAATAAGCCTGTTTTTCTATAATACCACATCTTAGTTCAGCATCCCTTAAGGTTTTGCTGAAAAATGCCACTGGATGCTCTGAACCCTCATCATCTTTCTGCAATAAGGCTGCTGCAAGGGTGTCACTAGAAGCAAAGGAGAAGATATGGAACTCCTTGCTGTAGTCTGGGCTGATCAAAGTGGGAGCTTCCATAATAGCTCTCTTGATGGCTTCAAAAGATCTTCTTGTTGCATCAGTCCATTTGATCTCTGATCCCCTTTTTAGCATGGAGGTGATGTGTTTTATCAGTTCCGCAAAATTAGGAATAAACCTTCTTACAAAATTTATTTTTCCCATAAAGGATTGGATATCCGTTTTTGATCTTGGGACAGATAAGTCTTGTATTTATTTCACTCTTTCCGGATCAATCTTGACACCTGTAGTAGAAACAATGTGTCCTAGCAGTTTTCCCTCTTCTAAAGAAAATTGTGACTTTTTAGGATTCACTGATATCCCAAACCTTTTGCACTTTAGAAACACTTTCTTCAAATGCTGCAAATGATCTTGATAGCTACTATAATATACTGTTATGTCATCTAGGTAGACAAAGACAAACTTATCCCTCTCTCCTACAAATGATATATCCATGGCTCTCTGAAAGGTAGCTCCAGCATTCATCGGCCCAAAAGGAATCTTGGAGTACATAAAAGTGCCCCAAGGAGTGGTGAATGCAGTCTTTTCTTGGTCATCTAGATCTACAGCAACTTGATTATACCCTGAAAATCCATCCAGGAAAGACATCACTTTGGCTCCTGAGACTTTCTGTAGCAAATGCTCCATCTTGGGCGGAGGATAATTGCCTTTCTTAGAGCATTTGTTCAGGTTCCTGAAATCAACACACAGCTTGATTTCTCCTCTTTACTTCATCACCACTACCAAGTTAGCTACCCACTTTTAATATCTTAGAGGAACTATGATTTTGACATCCAATAACTTCCTGATTTCCTTTTCAATCAGAGGGAGGAGTAAAGGATTCATGGGTCTCATCTTCTGCTTGAAAGGAATGGTGTCTTTCTCCAATGGATTTTGTGTTGGATGATATTTTTTTCATAAGTTTTAAGGTCACTGTATTCCCAGGCAAAGAAATTAGCAAATTTCTTCATTAAGGTGTAGTACTCAGAACTTTGTGCAGCAAACAAATGGGTGGATAGATTTATATACTTTGGGTGATATGGACTCCCTATGTTATGCCTATGGACTGCAGACTGATCTTCTTTTTGGGAAATCTTATGAGGCACATCATTATGGTCAAACAACTTCTCTAGAGGCACTAGCCCTTTAGGTATATTATTGCTAGGAAACTGTACAATGTTGTCTTGGCCAATTCTATTCTTTAGCTGGGGTTGGGGACATTCCTCCAAGGTTTGATTCTCTTGATCAATTTGCATTTCAGAGAATTCGTCAATGACTTGTAGAAAACTATTTACTTCATCATCATGCTCAAAGACTTTCCAGTGTTGGACATTATCAAGAAAGGATGGTCTATATTTTCCCTGGACTTCATAAACCAACTTAGGGGGCATGGGAGGGATGAACATTCTAGTAGACATGGCAAGAGAATCGGCAAGTTGAGTTTTTACTCTAGGAATATATGAGATACAAAAACTATCAAAAGAATCTTTGAGTCTCCATACCTCATCTTTGTATTATCTTAGCCTCGGGTACCTTGCTTGGAATGTTTTGTTCACTTGTTGAATGATGAGATAAGCATCTCCAAACACCTTTATATCTCTGATTCCTATGTCTTTGGCAACATTTAAGCCCAATATCAGAGTCTCATACTCTGCGATATTGTTGGTGACTTGGAAAGTCAGCTTAAAAGACATATGTGTGCTCTCTCGTTTTGGAGACACCAGCACCACTCCTACTCCTGCAGTTTCCTTTGAACAGGCTCCATCAAAGAACATCTCCCAAGGCTGTGTCCCTTCTTCTTCCACGGCCTGGCCTACTGGTTTCCTGAGCTACACTGAGGCCCTCTGGGATTCTTCAATTTGGAGAATACATGCTCCAAAATCAGTGTCCACAGTGTAAATGGGATGATTAGTGGGATTCTTCTCATCATTGATGATATAGGCCAGCTGGGCTTCCCTGTACAATCTTATGCTCTCTCCTCCAAAAACTAGGATAGTGGCATAAGATAAGTCATTTTGCAATGTCCCACCTAACCTCTTAATCAATCCTCTGGAAAGTAGCATACCAAACTTAGGGAGAACATATGCTACCACAATATCCATCATCATGCTCTTCATGGGCAGTTGAGTCAGGGTGATAGCCAAGTCTTTGATTAACCCTAGACATTTCACCTTCCTTGAACCAAAGGAGAACAAGTCATGATAAGGTCTAGTAATATCAAGGCCTAACTCTTCCATGATAGCTTTGGGCATCAGATTATGGTTGACACTTGCGTCCAACAGAGAGTTGTGGAGGACTTTGTCATGAATGGTTAGAGAGACATAAAATGATGGGGAATTGTTATCAGCAGGTTTAGTCATCGGGCTAAGCACAACTACCAGTTTATCATCTTGTAAATTCACATAGTCATTGGGTGCTTGTGTGGCTTTCAGCTTAAGGGCATCAAGAATATACTTTCTAAAGACCTCACTCTTTACAAGTTCTATCAGAGGTACAGATATTTTCAACTTCTGGAATTCTAATTCAAAATTGAAAGGGGAAGGGGACTTGTCAAGGCCTCTTACCTCTTGAGTTGGTGCTTTGAGGATGATGGGATCAGTTGCTGGTCTTTTTTGTTTGTTGGTCTATAGTTCTGTGGGGACAGCAGCTCTCTGGGCAAGATTTTCTTTGACATTACTCGTTCTTGACCTCAAGTTATATCTTTGCTGGTCTTCAGTCTATAGAATAGATTCTCTGTCCCACTCTTGACTGGTCTGGTCTCTGAGTAATGATTCTTCGTAGGCAGCTAATGTCAAAAAGGCAGCATTGCCCTTGTCTTCCATACAGTGAATCTCATCCTCTTCATCAAACTATTCCTCCTCCATGACTACGTTTTGGAAAGGAGCCTTAACCCTTTGTTCTTCATTGGCCTATTTACCCCTCTAAATGATCTGCAATTGTTCATTTGCTCTTCTGATTGGATTGGGATTTCTAGGAGCAAATGTATTAGGCATCCTTGCTTTCCTCGAACTCTGCTCCAACTTCAGTTTGGATATTTCTGCAGCCAATGACTCTATCATTTTAGCCATTTTGTCTATTTTGGGCTCTGAAGATGAAGAAGAAGAATAAGAAGCCTCACCTCTCTGCCTCCTTCTATTAGCATTTCCTTTGAACTTTTTGTAGCCATGATATTGGATTCCACCTCTAAGGATGCATCTTGCATTTTAGCTAGAGTGGCACATCTCCTTTCTCTTAATAACAGGTAGAAATGAGAATCAAAGGCATTGGCATAAGTGAGTTGTAGGGGTGGGGGTAGGATTTACTTCAGCTGGTATCTTGCTATACATACGATTGAATCTTTTATTAAAATTAGATAATAACTCCCCATTTTCCCTTTTGAGGTTGCCAAACTCGGTGTGGTAATATAGTAGGTCTTTCTTATCTCCCTAGTGCTTTAAAAACACATCATCTAATGCTTCAATGTCTGCTATAGACCTAGGGGTCAGCTCTTTGAACCACTTTCTAGCCTCTCAATCAAGGCTTTGGACAAATACTCTCATCCACACATCATCTTCACTGATATCTATGTTATCAACATAGTTATAAAAAGACTCAAGGTGTTCTTTAGCTGTTACTCCCTCTGTACCAGTGAACTTAGGCATGTATTTTTGATATTCTCCTACAGGCATGGAATTCAAAGGAATAGGCAGGACCAAGGGTCCATACCTAGCAGCTATGATTCTTTCCATTTTGGTAGGTTCTCGTGGGCCTGCCATGACTGGGGTAGAGGGAAGGATACTGGCAATTTGAAAGGTAGGGAGTTGAGAAATGACTGGTAGGGTTAAAGGAATATGATGGACTAGAAGGGAGGTTTCCTCTGGACTGAGATCCAAAGGAGAACTTATTGAACAAAGAGCTTTATGAATCTCTGAGTGTATTCCTTCACTGATAGTGCTAGGCTCTATATTTTCAACATGTGCATGCTCAGTGACAAGCCTTCCTTGCCGAGATACATAAGATTGTTTAGGCTTACCTAATCCCGATGCTTCTTTTTGTGATGTCTTTCTTTGTTTGAAAATCTTCTCAGGGTCATGCACTGGGTCAGTTGGTGATTTATGAGGATTTCTCCGAGTATGTCTCACAAACTGAGTCAAAACTGTAATGTGGAAATGCCAAGAGGTTCGGCCTCCAGTAGAGTCGCCAGATAGATAATTACAACCAAAAATGTGTCCAAAGTTTGTTTATCATCAAAGCTGGATCTGTGTCGTTCTCCCAGGGAAGCTAAGATTCAATCTCCTCTCCTTGGCAACGGTGCCAATTATGTTATGATTCTAAGAAACTCTCCTAGGTTGTAGCTCGGAGATGCCTGGTAACATATAAATTCAATTATTGTTGCAGGTTTAATGGAAGGAATGATGGTTTGGTTCGATCCAAATAACCACTTTCACTCTGTTTCACTCCAGACATGCATGAACACCCTCAAACTACAAGGCTTTAAAACACTAATGCTCACAGTTTTAGATGTTAGGTGAATATGAAGAATACTAACCACACCAGCAGATACACAAGACCATGTGATGGTCGGCTGCAACCAGTAAAGAAACCTGTAAATCTAATCTATTAATGAAAGGACAGGATGACAACTCTCCTGCATTAGATAGAAAGAAACCTGAGCAACCTATTCAGTGATGCAATAAATACTTTAACATAGAGATAAGATGGCAATTATCTAGTGCTAAATACCAGGAGCTCAAGAATATAACATATCAGGCACCAGATTAGAATAAGAAGGAAATGGACAGTAAGCAGTTAACAACAAAAGAAGCTTGCATTAGCTGAAAATGGAGATGAGACGCTGCCAGTGACAAAATGTCTGCAGTCTCTAGAAGTTGAACCTTACATCAAATGCCAACCTTGATTACATCTTTCTTTTGGGTATTTATAAGTTTTCAATACCATGGCACTTACCCGTTTAGGTATGGAGGGGTCATAATTGACCACCAACCGCATTTAACTGCCTAATGGAGCCTCTAAATGTGTTTGCTTGCTTTAGTGAGTGAACTCGATCTATTCATGTATTGTGTTGTCCTTTTAGGTTGTTAGAGTGCCCGTACCGGTGGAGTCCATGACTAATAAATTCAGTTACAGAGTTGTGCTTATCCTTTTCTCCTTTCGGCCATGCCTTTCTATTAAATATCGTGGTTGGGAGTCTGACTGTGACTGATGATGACAGAGCGGATCATCTCCTTCTTTGGGAAATAAAATGGTCAGAGGACGTGGAATGCATGGGTAGGTGGACGATTTGGGTGAGCGAGAAGAATTACCATTGGATCAAGAAAATGGACGGCGGAGATGGCTCGACGGAGGCTATCAAACGAGGCGGGAGCGGGGTGTGTTAAGACTGTTGGATCGAACGGTCATCGGGCTATGGAGCTACATGGAAGTTTAATGGGCGGTGGCAGATTGGTTGGACGATAATGGTTTTTATCGCATCGCTTTCAGGCATAAAGTGGTAAAAACCCAGGGCCGAGTGATTCCATTCAACGATCAACATGTAGCAACGGATGAGAGAGAAAAACCACTCTCATCACATGCTATCACTTGATCAACTTGTCGGCACGATAAAAGCAAAGACCGTCAAATCTTGGCGGAGATGATTTGACGGTTGGGAGTGGTAGAGTGAGTTACTTTTATCGGGTGTGGCGGGAGCCGTTGAATCGACGGGTGGGAATCAACGGTGGGGATGCGGCGAGGGGTTTAGGGGTGCATGAGGGTGTATGGGTAAGGTTTTATGGTGGGTTTCGGGTTTTCCGATTGGGGCTAGAGCCAAAAGGAGTTACTTTGTCAGGTTTAGAATGCAAATAGGGACACTGAGGTGGTGGAGAGTAAGTGAGATAGGAAAGAAGAAGGAAAAGTGACCAATGTGAGCCCCTTCTTTGGACATAACAATTAGGCCATGATCCTTTCTGATCTTAGAATATCAGTGTTGCATAGCAGAGCTAATAGGTTGCACTCTTCTAGAATCAAGAAAGGCTTCTGTCTAACCACCCACTTGTCGAGGAACACTTTGATGAACAGCTGGAAATCTGAGATGCTCACATCAAGAAGGGTTTTGAACCAACTCTTGACTTTACCTTGCAAAGAAAGAGAAAAATTCCTAATATCGACATCCTCTTCATCGACTTAAAAAAGGTCAAGAAAAGACTCAAAATTCAGTACATGTCTCTCGGCAGTGATGTTGTCACATTCACCATCAAATCTTGGTAGATATAAGTCATGATTTTTAGGGAAAGCCTGGGATATAAGAGGTAAAATCAGAGGCTTGTATCTATCTAGAATTTTACAAGGTATAGGGGTATGTACAAAAGGTGTAGAATTAGTCTTGGTCTCTTTAGGCTCATCAGTTTGAAGACAGTCATCATAAAATTCGGGAGAAGGGTCTTGATAAAGATCAAAGGCATGTGGACATTTTGCATTCACAATTTTCAAAGGGAAAGAGTCAAATGTAGGTATAAGATCTTTTCCTAAATACAATATACTTTGTAAAGCCTTCTTGACATTCTCGGGAAAAGAGAAGAAATAATTTATCGCAAAGAACATAATGTCTTGGATGAATTTCTAACTTGAATACTTGAACTTTCCATATTGTCCTTTCATTTTTCTGCTGGTCAGTTTCATCCTCTAGTGGAGTCCTTGGATCTAATCTTGAAACTGATTTGGGATCGCTAGGTGAATCATTTCAGCCTTCTGGTGTTTGATCATTGTCCACCATCAACAATTAGATCTGAACTTGATACATTTTGTTGAGGAACATAACACTACGTTCCCCAGTATGGTCGCCACTATGTTAGAGCCTAGACTGACCTCAGGCTGAAGGGAGGCAATCCTAGGATAACCACAAACCAAGCTTAACCTGGTAGCTAGCCCTACCAGGTCAGGAGAGGGCTCTCTCCTTGCCAATATCAGTTGAGATGACTAAATTAAATATGGATTTTAGGCTAGGTATAATATCTCTAGGGTTTTTGGTTGATTTCATTGGTTTTGGTTGTTGGATCAAATGGAGTAGGTAGCTTTGGGTCTGGGAAATTAAATCAGAATTGTAGGGTGTTCTGTGGGGCAAGGTAGGTAGGTGTTTTAGCACTTAGAATTGAGTTAAATGGTAGGTCTAAGATTGGTGAGAGGCTAAGGAGGGCATGCATAGGTCATGAATCCTCTTCAAATATCTGAAATCATCAAAAACTAAATGTATTCCCAAGGCAGAGCACTGTTATTAATGTATTCTACCTATCTATATTGATTCATTTAGTTAAGAAGAATGGAATAGATTTTGGCACATGTAACACATGAGAAAAAATAATGACAAAAGGAGAAATAATTCCAAGACAAATTTCCACAAGAATCCCACAAAATAGCTACAAACCCTGGTTTATTTCCTTGCCAAACTGTTGTAGTGATGTACAATGAAACTCAAAGCATCCACAAGATTCCAACCTTTAAAACTGACTAAGAAAGTACATAATATAGGCATAAAACCACCCGTGCTAGGCATCAGGGGTCGAATTCATGAGAAGAGGAGTGGTTTCAACCATATCTAAACTAAGAACAAGAATATAGGTAGTGGAACAACTTGCCTCTAAAACCAAGGAAACTAATTCATTTACCCCCAAACCACCTCAAAATGATGTATCTACCCTCAAGAGTCATTTTAAAATTATATTTACATAACATAGCATCATTTACATTCATATATTAATCCAAAATGAGAATAAAAGTCAACTTGTAGAAAGACTAGGTGAAATTTTGACTTTTGAACAAAACTGGCAAAATTCATCCTATGCGCAGCGCCACTGATCCTATGCATAGCTCCTTTTCAAACTCAGTTTTGGGGACATTACCCTTAACCAAATTGAGTCCAAGATGGCTTGTTGGAAAGGTATTCCTATCTAGGTTCTCAAACATCTTGAATTTTTGTAATTGGAGGTCATTCCCCCCCTCAAAAGTGGAATCTCCCAAGGCTGCTTCCTGTGTGTCCAAAAAGTGGCAGAGAGGGCATTTTTTGATGGGTTTTTGACCTTTAGGTGACCTAGATTTGCTCCAAATTTTCTGAAACATTTTGGGTTTGCTTATTTCTTTTAGGATGAATCCAAATATGCAAGCCATTCTTCTAACAAGTTCCCCAGTCAAAGGTGCATCGCCACCGCCTATTGCAATTTCCTGTGTTGAAAATTTCTATGTGTAGTGCCACTGATTCTATGCGTAGTGCCGCATTTAGACCAAGTTTGGGAGGTTTTCCCTATGTGAAAATTGGGTGCAGGAAATCTCGTTGGAAATCTTGTCGAGTCTACTTTCCAGAACATCTTGAATTTTTCAATTTGGAGTTCATTTGCCCTGCCCAAAGTCAAACCTCCCAAGACTGGTCAAAATGTGCAAAATGAGGCTGCCTAAATGCAAAGTGTTGTTGCAGTCAACTTTTGAAGGTCTTCCTCAACTCGAAATTGAGCTCATGGTAGCTCATTGGAAAGCTCTTTGTGTCTAGCTATCATTTGACTCATCAAGAAAGTCATGTGGCCAACTAGGCTAGGAGGAATCGTGATTTTCCCATGGTCAATCCAGAGGTGTATTAACTCTCCTGAGGCAACTGTATTTTTGACATTTGTCTAAAACCATGACACTTGTGTAAAAAGTGAAGAAGTTTTTTCTTCCTTGGCCTATTGTGGACAAAAAACTCTCTCACTTTTTCCAAATTCATCTTTTCTTGCTCAGAAACACAGTTTGAAGAAAAATCGTCCCTTATGTGTGATGAATGGGTTGTTCCTTGGAATGACTTCTCGAAAAATGGTGGAGACCTAATGTTTGATGATATGAGGTGGCCTCATTCCTTCTAATATCTCTCATGCCTCCTATACTCATATATCTCTGATCCCATAGCCAACCCTAGCTCAGTGGGAGAGGAAATTAGGGTTTGTTCTCTTTTGCTTTTGCAGGCGGATTGGTGCTCAAGATGACTTAATTTCTGTAGTGGCAGGTGCTTGGCAATATCACCGGGTGACCAGGAGCAGAATGGAACCATTTATTACATATTAAAATGATAAAATTACATTAAATTTAACAATTAAATCCAAATGCTTTGTTTTCATCTCAAAACTAGTTTTGAGGTGAGCCCTTCATTAAGCTTACAAATTAACACATTTTGACTTTTATGATCGTTATTAACCTCCTCATGTCTTTGCTGACAATTATTAGCAATAATCATTGAATATTGACCATGGAGGAAACCCTAGACCTAATGAGGCTGAAGCCCTAAGACCTAAGACCTATTTAAACATGAACCATTGACCTAAAAAGTATGAGTAGAGGTTAGCGGATATATGTCATGAGGGAAAAAACTGAATTGAACCCTACCATCAGTTGATCCATGACCTAATGGAATGTAACTCATCAGAATGGGACACCTAGTATGAAATTCAAAAGAGTAATTTGGATCACTGATGGCAGTGTGAAGACACTGACACTAACAGGGACCACATGCTTAAGTGTAGTTATGCCAAGGTGATGAGTGAATATATTTATTTAATTATTCTTGATTGAGCTAACAATTGTGTGTGCATAACATCATGTAAGAAGACACAAATTTATAGCAAGGAAACAAAGGAATGAGTTGCAAAATGGTATAGTATAGGATGGATAGATCTCAATTTAATTAGGAAGAGGTTTCAGTTTGGAAAAGGGTAGAGGAAAATTCCATTGATTGGATGGACACCCTTAGGAGCTTAAGGGCTGAATTGAGAAGATGTAAAGCATACAATGACAAGATTGTGATAGCTCAATAAAACCAAGTAAAAGTAAATACAATCATTTTGTAGAGCTTATAAGATTTGCAAATACAAAAGAAACATGAACTTGGTGCTAACTATCTAGGCAAGCACAAATCCAGGAAGATTCCATTTGAAATATGAAACCATGGAATGGAGACCAATAAGGTTGAACGCATCAAGTCAAAGAAGATATAGATAAGCAAGTGAAGAAAATGTGAAAGGGTGAACTCCATGTATCACTATAGAAAGAAGGGCAAAAAACCATGACTATTTATCAAGTGTTGTAACTAGAAGACACCACCAATAAAGGAAGAGTGAAAAACTTAATATTGCAGGAGTTCAAGAAAGTAAAACCCCTTATCTTTGATGGAGAAATTAGGAAGTTTGAAGAGGAAAAATTTTGGATTTTGAGAATGAAGAAATACTTCATAGTACATTACTACTTTGAAAACATGAAGGCCAAGGTAATTATTTTTATCTTGAAAGGAAAATCTTATATATGGTGGGAGGACTTGAGAAATGTTAACGACATTAGAGAGAAAGAACTATCATGGGGAAGGTTTGAAAAATACTTTCGTGAGAAGTACCTCTCTAAGAGGTAATGTGATAACAAAGTTAAGGAGTTATACGAGCATAAGCTAGGGAAAATTATTGCTTATGAGTACACCAATAGATGCTTAGAATTGTTGAGGTTTGTGTGATACATTAGAGATGAGAAGGTGAAAATTAAAAGACATCTTAGTGGGCTACCACAAGCTTACTGAGACAAGATTGAGTCTGATGAACCAAGAACCTTGGAGGATACCAAATGAAAGGCCCAATACTTTTACAATTAGTCCAAGCATAAGTCTGAGTTTAGAACATATTGAGGAAGAGAAATAAGGTTAGTTTAAATGGGAAAGGGGTGAAATATTTAGGATATAAGCAAGAAGGGAGGAATGTGAAGTTCATTGTTCTTACTAAGGGTGAGTTTCAACAAAATTTCACTACTACCAATAGATATCGACCCACTAAACCAGTAAGAGAAGAGATAGAGGGGTTAAGGAAAAGGCCTTTTCAGTGTTAGACATGTGGAGAGAACCACCTATGGAGAGACTTCCATCACCACTAGCAGAATAGAACAAGGTTTTACAATGTGCGAGAGATAGCAATGGTGAATGATGTGGCTAAAAATGTGCCTTGAATTTATGCTACATTGGAAAATACGAAGGAAGACCATCAAGGTCTAGTAATTGACATGGAAGGTATGGTCATTAACCAACTAGTTTCAATTTTAATTGACCTAGGTTCTAATTTCAGCTATATCAATGTGAAGGTCATAAAGGGATGCGCTTTGCAAAGAAAAACTCGTGAGAAGTCATGGATGGTCCAACTAGCCATGGGAACAAAAATAAGGGTGAAAGACTTAGTGGAATCATTCCACATGATGATAAATGGCATGTCCACTATAATCGTCATTAAAATCTTACCATTGGGATCATATGACATCCTGATCGGCATGGATTGGCTAGATACCCACAGAACCAAAGTGGATTTCTACAGCAAGTCACTGGAGTGCCTCAATGATGAAGGTGAGGAAATTGTGCTTTAGAGAACAAGTAATCCTCTCACTATTAAGAAAATATTGGTGCTACAAGTGAAAAGATGTAGCAGAAAAGGATGTGCCATAAATGTGGTCAAAGTAACCAGTGAATTAAAAAATAAGGGGGTGTTTTGTTGTACAACAAACCCTTATTTCATAAAATTTTACCTTCAACTATAATAAGAAATGGGTCCCTTTTAGATTTATGAATAAAATTGGTATCAACTCATCATTCCTCAAAAGGTCTGAAAGAAACAATACACTATAAACCTTTTGAATAAACATAAATCAATCTTATAAAATAAATATATAATTCTTTATTATTGTGATAAAGCGATCACAAGATCGCATATCACAACAACAAAGGATGCATAACAAAAAGACCCATTGGTTTTCCCCGGTCCGACAAGTGAATAACTATCGGATATCGGGAAAGGTAAGCGAGTGTAACAAAAGGCCCTCTCACTTTTCTCTGATGCGATATCGCTATCGGCAATTAGGGAGTATAGCATACACACAATAAAGGCACCCTTTTAAAACTCCCGATGTGAATAAGATGTATCACCATCGGGGATCGGGGATTTTGCAATGACACAAATGTTACTACTCGAGCATTTCTCCCGATAGTGATTCACTTGTGATTAACTGCCAAAAAATCAAAGCCACGCTTGAATGAATTATTCGGCGAATAAACGATATGATGGGCATTTAAATGATTGACAGGATTAAGTGGCCAATTAATGGAGCAGTTATGCCGAAATCTCCTCAGAGATTGTATCCGCGGCAGTATTATTTTAATCCTTCATTATTCATTGATTGATATAACTCTTTCATACTTGGCTCGCACCACCTATTCTCTGTATTACGTTCATTTTATCTCCTATGAAGAGCTCCTCCGAAGCAACAAATTTAAGCCAAATGGGGAAGAAATCCAAAATATTTGCAGCAACTTCAGCTCCCGCAGTGACAGGACAATCTACCGCTAGTCCAGGACCAAGTAAAAAAGGATTGATTTTAGACACTACTTGTCTTGGCCTCGGCAACACTAGCTGGCAAAGCATCTATAATCTAGTTGAAGCTGAAGAGCCTGAAATGGTATCAGTACAAGCTACAACAGGTTCAACCCGAAAATCAGAGGCTACCCTAAAGGATTTAGCCGACTCCTACCTACACTGAATAGCGGCTCGAGAGAAAATTCTTCCGTATACAGATGTAGTGAGGTGGGCAGCTGAGGAAATCCCTGTTACAAATAGAACATTCTACATAATCGACGGGAGAGTCTTCGGTTTGTTTCAACCTAATGATTTGAGACAAATGTACCATTTGCCTAAACCACAGAAGAAGTACAACAAAGCATTTCTGAAGAAGTTCAGGGATGACAATGAAACTGAATCAGTACCTATTCGGGAATGGAGACAGAACCCCGCAAGACACAAGCATGAATCCTCGGGTAAGTACTCTATCGATTCATTATGTTCTCGTTATTGTTATGCTGGGGCGATGATGTGTAGGAATTGGGGATTACATGATTCCTCAAAATTCTCAATAGAGATGGTTCCTTTAATGGAAGCAACAGTCAATAGTGAGATAATGGATTGGGGAAATATATTATCTGATAAGTTAGCCACTGCTATTCTTGAGTTTAGAAATAAAACTCGCATCACCGATAAGTCTATTCCTTTGTTTTATTATAATGCCTACATTTTAGATACTCTTTGTTTCAACTCCGAATTTCCTGTGCTGGGGTGGAGATGGACTCCACAAGACCCCATGCCGATTCACATTTATCACCAGAAGCTGTGGAAAGCCCATTATAAAGACCACATGTATCAAGTTTGTAATGGTTTTATGTTGCCCATTTACTATGCCAGTTTTGACAAGCCTGCTCCGAAGATTTCCTCACAAGCAGATATTGACCTAACCACTCTAGGAAACTGGTTCCAAGAGGATAAATTCACATACATAAGAGTTTTTGGCAGCCTTGCCAGGCCTTATGTCCTTCCCTTGTACATACCCGACAAGCTATTGGCTAGAGAATTAGCCTATCAGATTACGTCTGCGGGAGCAACCAAGACTCTGAGGACTTCAAAGAAGCAAGTTTGGCCTCCTTTTCCTCTAAGGTGTGGTGTTTACACTTTGCATGACTATAAGCATGCAGAGAAGGAAGCATAAAAGATAAATATGCTGAATCTTGCCACCATTCCTAATAGGTGATTTGACCCAAGGAAAATCGTCTATAATGTACTTGAACAGGAAAAACTCATAAAGTTTGAACATAAAGAAGATGAGTTTGATGACTTGTTTTCTTCGGCGGAGTCATTATTTCAGGTCCACTAGCTAAAATGAGATATAACAATGAAGGGTTAGTGGAATTCAATAAACTCAGAGAGCAGAGGTTGCAAACTCTACCTCTGGATTTACTAGCTACTGCCCCGACGACACAATCAAGCGACCCTGAATAGCGACTCACCGACAAACCTCCTACTACATCAAAAATTCTTGAGGAAGTACAGAGGAAAGAGTAGGAGAAAGCGCGAAGGAAAGAGCAGGAGAAAACATAGGAGGAAGAACAGAAAAAGGAGCAGGATAAGGGCAGTGAGGATGTGAATGTGGATACCCAGATTGATCTGAAATTGCTCCAAGAATGGTAGCAATTTGACTCCAACATAAGCGATTCGGAAGGTTCAAAAGGTGTCGATACACCCAAAGCAATAGATACACAGGATATAGCGTTCAAAAAGGTTCCAAGTGAAGGAACCAGCGGCCTAGCCCCTAATACAGACTTAGAAATAATTCCAAAAGATCCCTTAGATCAAATCATTTTGCAGGTGGAGGATATACCTCCATTAGATGTCTTTTACAGCCCAAAACACAGGGTCGTAGTAAAGCGACAACGGAAAAGGAGAAGGCTTGATCAACCTTCCCTGTTCCCAGAACAAACAGAGACAGCCAACGTAGTTTGGAAAGAGGATTTTGATCCTTCCGATGACTTAACGAAGCTTTCCCAGTATTCCAGAGCCTATTCGGCGGCGACCATGGACAAGGCATTGGAAGTGAGTAATTTACTAAAAGAAAAAGCCCAGGCAATTATTTTGTTGCAAACACAGCTGTCGGAGGTACAACAAAAAGTTGAACAATTAGAACAGAAATTGTCAACAAAGCAGCAATTAAATAATCAGCTGAATAAGCAATTACTTGAAGAAAAATAGAGAGTAGATTCAAGCGTGATTCAAAAGCAGAAAGAATTATCAGAAGCATTGGAAAAATTGAAGACAATGAATGAACTAATGGCGAAAACAAAAGATGAGCAAATTGCTCAACTATCACTTCAAATAGAGAAGTTCAAGAGTCTTCCACAACTTGCCAATTTCATAACAGAAGTGCTATAGATTAATAAGGCATTGGTGACACAGATAAGACTATTGTTTCATAATATTTCTTAGGTTAAACCCCTTTGTGATATATCATCATCAATAATTGATAAATCAGTTGATGCTAGATAGGATTTAGAGCAGGCCGATGAGACCTTAACAGATTTTCTTACTTGGCAAGACACCAGTGAGGGACAGGCAGCAAATTTGCCCAAAATCCTAGAATCACATAAGGAAATCCTATTCTTCGAATGGTAGTCCCAGTTGATGAAGGCAGAGAGAGAAGTTTCTAGATGCAAATTATCCACAAGTAACTTGATTGAATTAATCAATAACACTCTCTATTTATCTAATATGATTTCACAATGTACACTAGGTAAATTGCTATCAGCTAAAACGTTGGAGCAATCATGTAATCAGGAGCTGGAAAAGAATGGAAGGTTAATTGCAGGTATTCAAAGTTTAACCTGGGACACCTATTGGTTGTTCCTAGTAAAACCATACAGCCAGAGAGCCGCCCTCAAGTGTCTAACAAATGCAATCGGTTGTATCATTCCTGATATACACGATGCCACATACTCGGCTTAGCTCCATTCTCGTCTCAGCCGCCCTCCAGAAGTGGAACTGATGCTAGCGATATGCCAACTCAGATCAAAGGGAAAACAGCCAGAGTGACGAATCATGCTACCGACTACCAACAAACTTGCTGTGGAGAAGATATTCAAGATCCAGTTGTACCAATTAAATAGCATTTTATTTTTGTAGTTATTTAGTTTAATAAAGTATTTATAGACCCTTTCATGCATTTAGAAAGGGTCCTCAGTTTTTGTATAAGACTCAAACTTGGAAGTTGCACTACTGTATTTCTGGTATATTTTTTATAAAGACTGGGCCAATTATTCCAATTTTTGACAACGAATTTATGTGGATGTGCACTATTGCCTTTATATGAAAGTATCTCTGAGTTGAAAAAAGGAATTCGAATTGTGATTGATATTGGGAATGATTTGCAGCACGTATGGTACTACTATCTATGATCTGAATTCATTCTTTTTATATGAATTGTTATTTGATTACTCTTGCTATTACTGAATATATGTATGTGTTTTCAACAACATTCTTTATATTTTTCACTACTGGATGTTTAAAGGATATTTTTCTTTTAGTCATACATGTATCAGTAATATATAAAAGATAAGTGTAACAGTGTTTTATTAATTACTTTGTTCAACTATTTGAACAAAGCAATTATTATATGAATGAATGTCTTTGTTTATCAAATAGAGTCATCTATATGCTTATTTGTGAACAGAGATTATCAAACGTTGCACTTAAGAATAGAAATTTCCTGGGATAGAATAGTTATTCATATTTTCGCTTTTTAGATTAATTCATTCATCCATTACCACTTATTAGAAAACCAATCACTCACCCATCCCTTTTTTATTCGTCATTGGGAAACTGGTCCCATTATCTCCAGTCAGAGCCACCATACCAAACGGAAAAGGAGCTGTATTAAGGTCCGGACCGGGTGGTTTTCCCCGATGTTGTTGCAACGATTTTCGAGGCATCAACATTTTTGGCACTAGAAGGAGGGAATGAACTATGAATGTCGAGTAAATCAAAATCTATAGACCATTCTGAGAGTAAATCTCCCTCCACCTCACCTCAGACCTCCCGTTTGCATTCTAAAACACTAGTTTCCAAACGAGAAGAAGAGGAATCAACTACCAATGCTCAATCCCATCATACTTCAGAATGATTAAGTCCTGAGTCTCCTGAAGTTCAGTCTCTCATCCAGAAAATTCAAGGCTTTTCCATATCACCTCAGAAATATGAAGTATCTCAAGGCAGTGAGACTTTGCAATTCAATCTACCTCACCCTCTCACCAGACTTCAAAGCGGAAAACTCAGTATTGAACCTACTGAGTTGCCTTTACCGAAAAGGAAAAAGGCTAAAAAGAACACCAGAGGATCTGATAGTGAGACCTTTTCTTCATCATCTTCCATCTCATCTTCTCCAGTGTGAAGTCAAACATCCACTCCCCCATTACATATTGTTGTTTAGCATGGATCACCAACTTCAACATCACAACCTATTCAATCTTCAATACCAACTCCTCCCCAAACACCTGGAACTTCATCATCTATTGTTGTTACTTCTAAGATGGCTCAGAATCCATGGAATAGTCCTGGTGCGGTCACTATGCCTGCACCATTACATCCATTACCTGATTATCCTGAGAAATGGTTACCAAAATTTAATCCAGATGCTGGAACATTAGCCGAAGAACATAGTAACAATTTTATGTTATCAGTTAATCTAAAAGGAGTAACATAAGAAGATGTTGTCGTTAGGCTTTTCCCCTACACTTTACAAGGATCAGTTGGGTCTTGGTATTTTTCCTTACCCTTTGGATCCATTACCAAATGGAACATCTTTCAGGAGCAGTTTCTCACTAAGTATGGCAATGATAAATCTTTAGCGACACTAATTAATGATCTTTCGAATCTAAGGATTGAATCTAGAGAACCTATCAAGGAGTTTAACTCTCGATTCAATAAACTCTTGAATAAAATCCCGACCGATTCCAAGCCAAGTGAGCAAATCAGAAGCGAGTGGTATATAACAGCCCTACCTTAAAATATAGCCATTTTTGTAGATAGGGATGCAAAACCAACATTAGCAGAAAACATGAAAGAAGTGCTTGTTGTAGAGAAATGCATTATTGCTTTAGAAAAGAAAGCTCCTTTTGAAGATAGGAAATCCAGAAAAGTTTCTTTTAAAGATGATTCAATGAAGAAAACCACTAAAGATCCATATGATATGGAGGGTCTACAAAAGGTCCTCAAAACAATGTCAAATGAAATGGTTGAAATCAAAAAACAAGTAGCAGAAACTTCAACAAAGAAACCATTTAGGAATTTTAAGAAACCTGAGTCAAAACCACCAAATGTTATATCTAATTCAGACTCAAATCCTGAAGAGGAAGAAGAAGATGAAACAATTTCACCATCCGATGAACTCGAAGAAGAGGAGGTTGTCGAATGCCATGGAATGTGGGACTTCATATTACCTAACTCCGACACAGAAAATGAACAAGAAGCTTTCTCTATGACTACCAGGAGTAAAGGTACCCCTGAACCTGTTCAAGCAATTTCAAAGAAAAGGAGTGCAGGTACTACTACTACAAAGGAAAAGGTACCCACAAAGAATTCGGCCGCAACATCACCTCAAAATCAACCATCATCCTCAAATATACCTTCAACATCCAAGACGTTGGTAGTATCGGATTCAATGGATTACAATATTATTGATGATATGAAGAATACAAAAGAAAACATTACCATGTTTGAACTTAGCAAACTAAAACATCAGCAGAAATTGCTTCTTAAGGAACTAAATGCAGTAACTTCTTCGCCTCTTCCTAGTGCTAAAGCTGTAAATGATTCAGATCAACTGCCTTCTAGTAGAATTGAAGCTACTGATATGATTTTAATTGGAGACAGATCAAATTCCTATACTCCCACTTTCCTCTTAACCTATGAGATCTATAATCGAAACCTACACAACTGTTTGATTGAATCAGGGGCATCCTCTAATATAATGCCAACTTCAGTTTGTTCCAAACTGAACATTGAACCCCAAAAGTATGCAATTCATATTGTGCAGTTGGATAGAACCAAGGTCCAGGTTTTAGGGGAAATCAACTCTGTAACTATCAGGTTATCAGTTGATCCACAAGTGGTTCAGAGAATTGATATCTTAATTGCCGATATACCTGAATTTTATGGTTTAATCTTGAGTAGGGATTGGTCTGAGAAACACCATGGTTATATTTCTACCGATTGGTCCCATATGTGGCTACCCTATAAAGGAAAGCAAAATCAAATCAAAATCGATCGGGAGAAACATATGACCCATACTGTCACTGAATTTGAACAAGAGAATCAACCAATAGCATTTAATAATAATATTTTGGGGAATTACTATTTCAAATCATTCTTTGGCAATTATACTTCCCAACCATCTCCTTTCTCAGTGAATAATTTCACATCCCAAATTGAAAATTTTTCACAAACCGATAGATCAAGATGTGTTAATATTGCTGAGAACACTGTAAATAAAATTGTTTATAATTCTTTATTTTGGTCACTATACTTTGGTGGGTCTAAATCTAGTGAAGGTTCAGGAGCAGGGTGTATTTTAGTTAGCCCTGAGGGAGAAAAAACTATGTTGTCATGTTGGTTGGAATTTGAATGCGCAAATAATACAGCTGAGTATGAGGCCTTAGTTAAAGGACTATATAAAGCTATTGGTCTTAAAGTTCAATATTTGAAAGTGTTTGGTGATTTAGAGATTGTCATAAAACAAGTTAGAAATACAATTCACTGTCTTTCTAGTCACCTCAAGCACTATCAGTCTTTGGTCCAAGAACTTATATCTCAATTTTTAGCATTCAATATTTCTCCTATCCCGAGATCCTAGAATGCAACAGCTGACTTTCTAGCCAATGTTGCTTCTAAACTCCTACCTTCCGAAGATTACAGCCCAGACAGATTTTCAGTAGAGTTAATTTTTAGACCATCAATTCCTGACAATATCACCAATTGGCGAGTGTTCAATCACGATGAAGACATTTTAAATTTCTTGACTTCCGACAAGTCCTACGATGATCAAATTATTGATGAAAGCGATCATGACCTTCAAATGAAGGAAAAGCAGGAAGAAAACTCAATACTGAAACCAGTGGTTAAACTAGAGGATCTCTATGATACTAAAGACAGGTTTAAACAGGTAACCAATTCAAAGCTCCAAAGTTCCACTTTAAGATTTGAGTTGATAAACCTAGGTACTGAGCAAAACCCTCAAAACATCAATTTGGGATTAGGAACTTCTGTGGAAGAAAGAACAACATTCATTAGGTTATGAAGAAAAAATAAACATGTCTTCTCTTGGAAATATGATGATTTAAAAACATACAATACATCAATCATTCAACAAACCATTCCAATGCTTTCTGAACAAAAGCCAGTCCAACAGAAGTTGAGGAAAATTCATTCTAACTTAGAGAATCAAATAAAATCTGAACTCAATAAACTCTTGAAAGCTAAGATCATTTTTCCTATTCGGCATTCAATCTGGGTCTCCAATATGGTGCCTATTAGAAAGAAAAATGGTGACATCAGGATTTGCATAGATTTCAGAAATCTTAATAAAGGAAGCCAAAAAGATAATTTCCCATTACCTACCATGGAGCAAATACTCTATTCAGTCGCTGGTTCTGAGTTAGTGTCCTTTTTAGATGGTTTTTTAGGATATAACCAAATTTTGGTCCATCTTGATGACAGACTTAAAACTACCTTCAGAACAAAATGGGGAACTTATGCTTACCAAAAACTGCCTTTTGGACTTATCAATGCAGGAGCTACATTCCAAAGAGCAATGGATATAGCCTTCAAAGGATTGATGAATAAAACAATAGTTGTCTATTTAGATGATATTACTGTATTTTCCAAGAAAAGATCTAATCATTTACATGATTTAAATCAAATATTTGAACGCTGCAGAAGGTATGGTATCCCACTCAATCCCAAAAAATCCTTCTTTGCTCTTAATCAAGGAAAGCTCTTGGGTTTCATTGTTTCCAAATATGGTATTTATATCGATCCAGATAGAATTAAAGAGATTTCTAATATTCCATTCCCTCATAACAAAAAATCCATGCAGTCATTTTTAGGTCAAATTAACTTTGTTAAAATATTTGTTCCCGATTTTTCCCAGATTATTTTACCATTGCAAACCATGATTAAGAAAAATTCGGTGTTTAGGTGGGGATTTGTAGAAAAAGAAGCATTTGACTCTATCAAACAATCAATAATCAATGCCCCTGCTTTAAACACTCCTAATTTTTCAAATCATTTCATATTGTATACTCTCGCGTCCACTTCGTCTTATGCAACAATACTCACTCAGATCAATGATCACAACTTGGAAGCACCAATTTCATTTTATAGTTAGAATCTTCAAGGTGGTGAACTTAATTATTCAGAAGTTGAAAAACAAGCCTTTGCTTTGTACAAAGCTGTCAAACACTACAGACCCTTCCTTTTAAAAGCCCATAAAAAAGTTATAGTTCCTTTTTCAGCAGTAAGACAATTACTAATCCAAAGGGAATTAGGAGAAAAAAGGGCGAATTGGGTCACAGCATTACTAGAATATGACTTGGAAATTAAGCCAGCAAAGATTGTCAGAGGCCAAGGTTTTTGCAGGTTATTAGCGGGAGCATCCAACATTCAAGAATCAAAGGATACAGAACACATTGAAGAAATCAATCAGATAAGTATCACTGATCCTGAATCATAATATGCAGACTTGATCTTCTATTTAAAAAATGGATATGCACATCCTAATCTTTCCTATAAAAACAAACGTGCCATTAGATTAAAAGAAAAAAACTTCATAATTGTAGATGATGTACTTTTTAGGGAAAATTATGATTCAATTTTATTAAGATGCCTAGAAAAACCTGAAGCGCAAAAAGTTTTGCAGGAGTTACATGATGAACCAGTAGGAGGACATTTTGGAGTTGATACAAAAGCCCACAAAATCATTCATGTTGGATATTATTGGCCCACCCTATTCAGAGATACTCACGAATACGTAAGGAAATGCCGAAGTTGTCAAATCTCCAGTGGAAGACAAAGAAAACCAGCTTTCCCTTTGCAACCAGTCAACATTGATCAACCTTTCGAGCAATGGGGATTGGATACCATTGGGGAAATAACTCCACAGTCATCCAAACAACATAAGTATATCCTTACTGCTACGGATTACTTTACTAAGTGGGTTGAAGCAATTCCTTTAAAGACAACAAACTCTGAAGTAATTATAGAGTTTATAGATCAATTCATCATTACCAGTTTTGGTGTCCCAAACGCTCTTGTTTTCGATAATGCATCTTATTTCTCTGGAAATTCTATGTTTTATTTCGCTATTAAAAGAGGATTTAAATTGAAATATTATGCAAATTACTATCCCCAGGGTAATGGTTTAGCAGAATCTACCAATAAAAATCTAGCCAAAATTATTAAGCGAACTATTGAGTAGAATCATAAAAACTGGCATAAATCTTTGATATATGTGCTATGGGCTAATAGAATAACACAGAAGGCTTCCATAGGTACTTCTCCATTTAATCTTGTATATGGGAAATAAGCAGTTCTACCAACCAATCTATTGCTTCCTTCTCTAGCCCTAGTACAGTTTATTGAAGAAAGTCCCCCATCTTCTATTCAACTAAGACATGATCAAATCTTAAAATTAGAAGAAGAAAGAGACAAGGAAAAAATTATTCATGCAAAACATCAGCAAATTATCAAGTCATATTTTGATTCAACTTCATCCAGTTCAAAACAATTACAAGTTGGTGATCTAGTTCTGAAATGGGACAAAGCCCATGAAGATAAAGGAAAACATACTAAGTTACAGAAAATGTGGCTTGGACCATTTCAAATCAACGAGAAGATAGGCCATTCTACTTTCATATTGCAAGATCTATCAGGTAAGAGAGATTCTCTTCCTGTTAATGGCCTTATCTTGAAAAAATTCTTCAATTGAGGAGGTAACCACTTCTCCTTTTGTAAATATTCAATTTTCAGTAGAATTTGTGTTCATAGTTTTTAGGATTATGAGGAAATAAAGTTGTAAGATATCTCCCATTAGCCTTTGCTATATTGAAAAAGTTGCTCAAAAGAAATAGTTTTGATATTTACTTTTAAAATAGAAACCTTAAACAAAAGGAAAATTTCTATGAAATTAGGTATATTTAGATTCTGAAACCCCATTTCATTTTTGTGAAATCTTCTCGAGATTTAGAAGTACTGTGAATCATTTTAATGTTTTCAAATGGCCACAAAATGGTTATCAATATCAAAACAGAAACTAATTCAATCTTAGCATCTTCAACTCTTACCCTGTCACCCATGCTCTCTTAAGGAGAAAATTGTCCATCCCATTCATCAAAGTTTATTATTACTCAGTGTAATTCTAAAATATATTTGATATAAAAGATAAGGGGTCTTATTACAAGCCTGCTTACCATGATCATTGGGGAATAGTTTAACTAACATTACCAATACTGCATACCAAAATAGGGTAATGGCTTATAATCATAAGACAAGGGGTCTCATCACGAACCATCTTGTTTGGTTAGATTACAACCAGTGAATGGCATTGTCAAACAACTGGCCACCAAACCAGGACAATGGATTTTTATCTTGCAAAATAATAAAAAAGAAAAAGAAATACAAAATATGAAAGCATATTTTTGGATTCATTCTTTTAATTATACTCTGAAATGGATGGGATAATGGACAATCAAATGGTTAAAAGGTATCGCAGTCGATACTATAAACGTTTGCTGGCAGCAGAGGCTCTACCTATGACAAAGGAGTCATTAAAAAGCTAAGTTGGAAAGGTTCTTTGTTTTATCATTATCAACCAATAAAGGCTAATTTAAAACTTAGAATGTATTTAATTTTAACAAGAGAAGGAACTAGCAAAAATAGCTCTTATTAGATTAAGAATGTATGTATACCTAGTTATATTAGAATTTTCCTCTTTGATAAGATTTCTATATATATAAAAAAAAAAGAGTCTAAGTATTTCAACATTTTTCAGAGATAACTGTTTCTCCCAATGAATCGCCAATTGTTGTGATGTACAACAAACCCCCATTTCATAAAATTTTACCTTCAACTATAATAAGAAATGGGTCCCTTTTAGATTTATGAATAAAATTGGTATCAACTCATCATTCCTCAAAAGGTCTGAAAGAAACAATACACTATAAACCTTTTGAATAAACATAAATCAGTCTTATAAAATAAATATATAATTCTTTATTATTGCGATAAAGTGATCGCAAGATCGCATATCGCAACAACATGCATAACAAAAAGATCCATTGGTTTGCCCCGATCCGACAAGTGAATAACTATCGGATATCGGGAAAGGTAAGCGAGTGTAACAAAAGGCCCTCTCACTTTTCTCCGATGCGATATCGTTGTCGGAAATTGAGGAGTATAGCATACACACATTAAAGGCACCCTTTTAAAACTCCCAATGCAAATAAGTTGTATCACCATCGGGGATCAGGGATTTTACAATGACACAAATGTTACTACTCGAGCATTTCTCTGATTCTGATTGCGATAAAGCTAAGCGCAAATTTCAAAAAAGATTGAAAATGCTTGAGTATATTATGTTACATTATTATTGAAAGTCTTTCCATTCCCGATAGCGATTCACTTATAATTAACCGCCAAAAAATCAAAGCCACACTTGAATGAATTATTCGGCGAATAAACGATATGATGGGCATTTAAATGATTGATAGGATTAAGTGGCCAATTAATGAAGCAGTTATGCCGAAATCTCCTCAGAGATTGTATCCGCAGCAGTGTTATTTTAATCCTTCATTATTCTTTGATTGATATAACTCTTTCCTACTTGGCTCGCACCACCTATTCTCTGTATTATGTTCATTTTATCTCCTGCGCAGAGCTCCTCCGAAGAAACAAATTTAAGCCAAATGGGGAAGAAATCCAAAAGATTTGCGGCAGCTTCAGCTCCCGCAGTGACAGGACAATCTACCGCTGATCCAGGACCAAGTAAAAAAGGATTGATTTCAGGCACTACTTGTCTTGGCCTCAGCAACACTAGCTGGAAAAGCATCTATAATCTAGTTGAAGCTGAAGAGCCCGAAACAGTATCAGTACAAGCTACAGCAGGTTCAACCCGAAAGTCAGAGGCTACCCTAAAGGATTTAGCCAACTCCTAGCGGCTCGAGAGAAAATTCTTCCGTATACAGATGTAGTGAGGTGGGCAGTTGAGGAGATCCCTATTAAAAATAGAACATTCTGCACAATCGACGGGAGAGTCTTCGGTTCGTTTCAACCTAATGATTTGAGACAAATGTACCATTTTCCTGAACCACAGAAGAAGTACAACAAAACATTTCTGGAGAAGTTCAGGGATGAAAATGAAACTGAATCAGCACCTATTTGGGAATGGAGATAGAACCCCGCAAGACACAAGCATGAATCCTCGGGTAAGTACTCTGTCGATTCATTATGTTCTCCTTATTGTTACGTTAGGGTGATGATGTGTAGGATTTGGGGATTACATGATTCCTCAAAATTCTCAATAGAGATGGTTCCTTTAATGGAAGCAACAGTCAATAGTGAGATAATGGATTGGGGAAATATATTATCTAATAAGTTAGCCACTGCTATTATTGAGTTTAGAAATAAAACTCGCATCACCGATAGGTCTATTCCTCCATTTTATTATAGTGCCTACATTTTAGATACTCTTTGTTTCAACTCTGAATTTCCTGTGCTGGGGTGGAGATGGACTCCACAAGACTCCATGCCAATTCACATTTATCACCAGAAGCTGTGGAAAGCCCATTATAAAGACCACCTGTATCAAGTTTGTAATGGTTTTATGTTGCCCATTTATGATGCCATTTTTGACAAGCCTGCTCCGAAGATTTCCTCACAAGCAGAGATTGACCTAACTGCTCTAGGAAATTGGTTCGGAGAGGATAAATTCACATACATAAGAGTTTTTGGCAGCCTTTCCAGGCCTCATGTCCTTCCCTTGTACATACCCGACAAGCTATTGGCTAGAGAATTAGCCCATCAGATTACGTCCGCAGGAGCAACCAAGACTCTAAGGACGTCAAAGAAGCAAGTTTGGCCTCCTTTTCCTCTAAGGTGAGGTGTTTATACTCTGTATGACTATAAGCATGCAGAGAAGGAAGCAGAAAAGATAAATATGCTGAATCTCACCACCATTCCTAATAGGCGATTTGACCCAAGGAAAAAATCGTCTATAATGTACTTGAACAGGAACAACTCACAAAGTTTGAACATAAAGAAGACGAGTTTGATGACTTATTTTCTTCGGCAGAGTCATTATTTCAGGTCTAAACACTAGCTAAAATGAGATATAACGATGAAGGGTTAGTGGAATTCAATAAACTCAGAGAGCAGAGGTCGCAAACTCTGCCTCTGGATTTACTAGCTACTGCCCCGATGACACAATCAAGCGAGCCTGAACAACAACTCACCAACAAACCTCCTGCTACATCAAAAAATCTTGAGGAAGTATAGAGGAAAGAGTAGGAGAAAGCGTGAAGGAAAGGGCAGGAGAAAACACAGAAGGAAGAACATAAAAAGGAGCAGGATAAGGGCAGCGAGGATGTGAATGTGGATACCCAGATTGATCTGAAATTGCTCCAAGAATGGGAGCAATTTGACTCCATCATAAGCGATCTGGAAGGTTCAAAAGGTGTCGATAAACCCAAAGCAACAGATACATAGGATACAACATCAAAAATGGTTCCAAGTGAAGGAACCAGTGGCTTACCCCCTAGTACAGACTTAGAAAATATTCCAAAAGATCCCTCGGATCAAATCATTTTGCAGGTGGAGGATATACCTCCATTAGATGTATTTTACAACCCAAAACACACGGTTGTAGCAAAGCGACAATGGAAAAGGAGAAGGCTTGATCAACCTTCCCTGTTCCCAGAACAAGCAAAGACAGCCAACGTAGTTTGGAAAGAGGAGTTTGATCCTTCCGATGACTTAATGAAGCTTTCCCAGTATTCCAGAGCCTACGGCCACCATGGACAAGGCATCGGAAGTGAGTAATTTACTAAAAGAAAACGACCAAACAATTATTTTGTTGCAAACACAACTGTCGGAAGCACAATAGAAAGTTGAACAATTAGAACAGCAATTGTCAACACAACAACAATTAAATAATCAACTGAATAAGCAGTTACTTGAAGAAAAACAGAGAGTAGATTCAAGCGTGATTCAAAAGCAGAAAGAATTATCAAAAGCATTAACAAAATTGAAGGCAATGAATGAACTAATAGCGAAAACAAAAGATGAGCAAATTTCTCAACTATCACTTCAAATAGAGAAGTTCAAGAGTCTTCCACAACCTGCCGATTTTAGAACAGAAGCGCTACAGATTAATAAGGCATTGGTGACACAGATAAGACTATTGTGTCATAATATTTCTCAGGTTGAGCCCCTTTGTGGTATAACAACATCAATAATCGATAAATCAGTTGATGCTAGACAGGATTTAGAGCAGGCCGATGAGACCTTAACAGATTTTCTTACTTGGCAAGACATCAGTGAGGGACAGACAGCAAATTTTCCCAAAATCCTAGAATCACATAAGGAAATCCTATTCTTGGAATGGTAGTCCCAGTTGATGAAGGCAGAGAGAGAAGTTTCTAGATGAAAATTATCCACAAGTAACTTGATTTAATTAATCAATAACACTCTCTATTTATCTAATATGATTTCACAATGTACACCAGGTAAATTGCGAGCAGCTAAAACATTGGAGCAATCATGTAATCAGGAGCTGGAAAAGAATGGAAGGTTAATTGAAGATATTCAAATTTTAACTTGGGACACCTATTGGTTGTTCCTAGTAAAACCATACAACTAGAGAGTCGCCCTCAAGTCTCTAACAGATGCAATCAGTTTTATCATTCCTGATATACACGATGCCACATACTCGGCTCAGCTCCATTCTCATCTCAGTCGCCCTCCAGAAGTGGAACCGATGCTAGCGATATGCAAACTCAGATCAAAGGGAAAACAGCCAGAGTGATGAATCATGCTGTCGACTACCAACAAAATTGCTGTGGAGAAGATATTCAAGATCCAGTTGTACCAATTAAATAGCATTTTATTTTTGTAGTTAGTTAGTTTAATAAAGTATTTATAGACCCTTTCATGCATTTAGAAAGGGTCCTCAATTTTTGTATAAGACTCAAACTTGGAAGTTTCACTACTGTACTTCCGGTATATTTTTTATAAAGACTGGACCAATTATTCCAATTTTTGACAACGAAGCTTTTATGTGGATGTGCACTATTTCCTTTATATGAAAGTATCTCTGAGTTGAAAAAAGGAATTCGAATTGTGATTGATATTGGGAATGATTTGCAGCACATATGGTACTACTATCTATGATCTGAATTCAATCTTTTTATGTGAATTTTTATTTGATTACTCTTGCTATTATTGAATATATGTATGTGTTTTCAACAACATTCTTTATATTTTTCACTATTGGATGTTTAAAGGATGTTTTTCTTTTAGTCATACATGTATCAGTAATATATAAAAGATAAGTGTAACAATGTTTTATTAATTACTTTGTTCAACTATTTGAACAAAGCAATTATTATATGAATGAATGTCTTTGTTTATCAAATAGAGTCATCTATATGCTTATTTGTGAACAGAGATTATCAAACGTTGCACTTAAGAATAGAAATTTCCCGAGATAGAATAGTTATTTGTATTTTCGCTTTTTAGATTAAGTCATTCATCCATTACCACTTATTAGAAAACCAATCACTCATCCATCCCCTTTTTATTCATCATTGGGAAACTGGTCCCATTATCTCCAGTTGGAGCCACCATACCAAATGGAAAAGGAGCTGCATTAAGGTCCGGACCGGGTGGTTCTCCCCGATGTTGTTGCAACAATTTTCGAGGCATCAACAGGGGGACAAAATGGAAGAGCACTTTGTGTTAAGGAAATTGAGTGATGTGTTTCTAGGGGAAATATTGGGATTACCACTTAGGAGAGAGATTGAATTTTCCATTCAATTACTTCCAAGAGAAGTTCCAGCCTTAGAAGCCCCATATCGCATGAGCATGCTAAAGTTGGTGGAGTTGAAGTTACAACTGAAATAAATGTTATACTAGGGGTATATCAAACCCATCATATCACCTTAGGGATCCTCAATGATATTTGTAAAGAAGAAGGATGACACACTATGGTTGCGCATTAATTACTGACAACTGAACAAAGCTACAGTGAAGAAAAAGTACTTGCTGCCTAGAATTGATGACTTGTTTGATCAGCTGAGAGGAGCTACAATGTTCTCAAGAATAGATTTGACATTTGGTTGTCATCAAATTCAGATTAAGGATGAAGACATCCACAAGAGAGTATCCAGGATAATCTATGGACATTATCAGTTTGTAGTGGTGCCATTTGGGCTCACAAACACCCTCATCACATTTATGTGCTTAATGAACAATGCCATTAGCCCATATTTGTATAAGTTTGTGTTGGCTTTCGTGGATGACATCTTGGACCACTCCCTGAAATGTCACAAAAGTTAATTATTTCATGGGATTGGCCAGATATTATAGGGGGTTCATTCAAGCTTTCTCAAATTTTGGGCATCTAACTAAAACTTTACAAAAGAAAGGGATACAATTTCAATAGACATCAGAGTGTGTAACTAGTTTTGAGCAGATCAAGGAATTACTCACTTGTGCACCTATATTGAGAATAGTTGATATGGAGAAGGACTTCTTAGTTTGCACAAATTCTTGCAAGGAAGGACTAAGTGTGGTCTTGATGTAACAGAGACACATAATTTGTTATGAATCAAGGAAATGAAATGAACATGAGAAGAAATATGTCACTCATGACTTGGAGCTTGCATTGATAGTACACGCATTGAAAATGTGGAGGCATTACTTGGTAGGAGGTATTAATGTCAAAACCATGGAAGGTTGGGATACTTGTTTGACCAACCCAGATTAAATTCAAGACAAGCTAGATGGTTGGATTTGATCAACAAGTTTGAATTTGAGATAAATCACATTAAAGTCAAGCATAACAAGGTAGTAGATGCACTTAGTATAAGTCTACAAGTGACTCACTTGGTAACCATAAGAACTTGTGAAGGTAAAATCAAGGAAAGGATCAAAGAGTAATTATGTGATTAGCATTACTATCATGTGAAGGAATTATTGCGGAAGGAGCCAGAAGGATCATTGAGAAAAAATTACATGCTCATTGATGATGGTATGTAAAAATTCAAGGATAGATAATATGTGCCTTGTATAGGTTGTTGGAAATAATACTGAGGGGGGGGGGGGTGGGGGTGAATCAGTATTAGCAAATCAATAATATTTTCATTTCCTTTATTATATTCATATACGCTATTTCAGTTAATGATACCTGCACGTATACACAACTGTGTTTAATGCAACTAGCGTATTTCTAGTAAACTTATGATTCAATTAGTTGATATTGAATGAATGCATCAGAACATTATTAACCATATGAACAGTAAAACAGAACAGATCATCACACTTAAGAAGCACACATGAACACCATGATATAAGGTGGAAACCCAATGTGGGTGAAAACCACCTGTTGTAATTCATCTCTATCTTCCTATAATAAGAAACTTTACAATATTTTTTTACTGGTGCAGTCTTATACCAGTACGTAGGCTTCTACCTATAGAAGGCTACAACCTTCTCTCATTCTCTAGCTTTTCCCGGAAGGGAGCTACAACCCCCTTATCTCTTGTACTAGTTGATGTACTAGTACATAGGTGTTGACCAACAGAAGGCTACAACCTTTTCTTTTCTTGCAGGGAACATGTTTCATAAATTTTCAGACTGGATCCATAAATACAAAACAATCAGCACTGCAATACAATCATTAACTCTGAATCACCCAACAACTAAATCACTGAAACCCTGTCATCAAAACACAATCACCAGAACACAAAACAGAGCCCAGAACTCTACAACAACTATTAGAACCAACAACAACCTAAAATATCAAATCTCATAATGTATACACTACTTGATTGTGTCAAACCAACATGTATACGCCCTTTCACTAGAGAGAACCCACGTACAGATCTGAAAATAATTACTTATACCTTTGCTACAATTTTCAACTTCAGATATACCCTGAACATAAGATATAAAGGATAGACATGCATCAGTATTCAGATCTATTCATGATCATACCATATAATGATAATGCATTTTAGTCTTCATGATCCTGGTCCATCAACCTTTATCAACTGCATAGGTGCTTCCTTGGTTCAGATCAAGCAAAGCATCACAAACCCATAACCAGCATACTAGATCTCACACTTCATCAGATATTCATCACTTGCACACTTACCCCTCTTGGCCTAATGATCTTCTCCTTATATAGCCTTAGGCCTTACTCAAGACCATGGTCCAAAACCACATAGAACCAATACCTTGGACCCAATACCTGGGGTCAACACTTCGGACCAAATACCATGGACCAAATACCACGGACCAAAACTTCGATTCCCGACATGTACATGCCTTTCCTTTTGTAAACATGGATGTGTATGTATACCCGACTTGGTATATGGTGCACTTGTGTGTATACACTTCTTTGTCACAGCACACCTGCGTATACCTCTATGATCATTGATTCTTTGTTATTTACTAGTTGTACTATGATCTGTCATCTGAGTGAGTTGCCATCAAGGAAACCACGTGTATCATATATGTATCATAATGCCAACAATCTCCCCCTTTGAACTTGATGGAAACCACCACACCAAGTCACTCTCCCCCTTTGACATCAAGGGCAAAGGGCATACCAAGATGTTCTCTCCCTTAGCATACCTTCTGTTGTCCATACTCCCCCTGAGTACCTGCTGAAATCTTTGATTGAGCTCCCCCTTTGTACATTCCAAGATGTATAAATTTGTCCATGCTCCCACTGAGCACATGCAAGGTCTACAAAAGCATGACATGACTCTATACCTACATCAATCTCCCAACCAAGTGGGAATACACCATTTTGACTCATTCGCCCAACCAAGTGGGGATATACCAAATGTTTATACATGACTCAAAAACAAGAAACATTACATCACCCATCCCATGCATAGTGGGGTAACAAAATACATCATATGACTCACAAAGACCAAGGACCTAAACAAGACCATGATAGTTATCAGCAACTATCATACACCATATGATCTACACCATAAGCATCTATCACTAGCATCTAGACCTGTAACTTGCAATCCATTATCTTGGCCAATCAACAATCAGTAGCAAGATGTGTCAATAAGCATCATCACCAAAGTCTTCTAACCATAATGCCAACAATGCATTATTCGAAGCATATGCTCCCCCTAAGCCTGTGCCAACCATAATATACCATAACTGAACCATTTCCTGAGTCTGTTATGCTACTTTTTCTTCAGAGCTCCATATACGTGACTCTGCAACCTCTAACTCATGTATATACATGACTTATCTTCATAACATCTGCGTATGCAAATTGGAATACTGAAGTTATGCACTTTAAGTTTCCCCTGTGTCTGTTATGTCAACTAACTGAGTTCTACCACATCTTTTTGTCTCTAATTTTGTCTTCTTCAATGCCTGGAATTGCGATGATGTATGATTCTCTTGCTTTGGAGTTTGAATTTTTCTCCTGCATTCCCTTACTTTATGTCCAAACTTGTTACATGCATAACATGTTACATGTTTCATATTCCTCCTATAGCAGTCAATGGCTTCGTGACCAAACATATTGCAAGCAAAGCAATATCCCTTGAAGTACCTGGAGCATGATGATATTTCAGTGTGATGGTCTTGACCCATTTTTCTTCTGCATCTGGCTGCAATATGTCCAAAGTTATGACATGCATAACATTCAACATTATTCATTTGAGGAAATAACCGACTATCACTTCCATAGTTAGGAGGAAAATATCTTCTTTGAATAATTTCTTTCCTTAGCTATTGTTGGGGTTGACCACTTATCTCTTTGTTGATCATTTCAGATTTTGTATTAGAATTCTTTTCCTCACCCTATGAGCTAGATTCACCTTCGACAGTTTCATAAAAACCAAGACCATTTTTGATAACAGGGGATCTTTGACTACTAAGAATATCATCCAAAATCTTAGTATTGTCTTGAAATCATAACAGTTTATCCTTTTCTTCTAATTTACCTTTTAAGATATTTACCTCAACCTAATGTTGTTCTTCCTTTTCTAGATATTGCTTCCTTATGTTTTCTTTAGCTTTTCTTCCTTCTTCCACTTGTTGCCTTAATTCGAGCACTTCATGTTCTTGTTCTTCAAGAGCTTCTTTATTCTGCTTCTTTGATTCTTTAAGATCTTCCTTTAGAGAGAGTATGTTAGATTCAAGTCTCTGAATTGTTGTGCTCTAATCTTTTACTACATCCTGTAGCTGCTCCCTTATTCTAATTACTGTCTCCAGCTATTCTTTTAATCTGGTAACTTCTTCTGTTTCTACATCCTTATTTTCATATGCATTGAGAAGTCTAATGTCTTCATCACTATTGCATGAGTCATTACTTTTATCATGAGTATAATAACTTCTATTACCTTCTTCAGACATCTTTCCTTTGTTATGAGGGCATCTAGTAGCGTAGTGGCCAACTCTACCACAAGAAAAGCATTTGAAAGGTAGCTTACCTTTTAACCTTCCAGATCCCCGTTCAAGGTTCTTGACAAAATTTACCTCATATTCTTTTTCTGAAATGTATCCCGATTCAATGAGGTTTTCTTTTCCATTTTCTGATACTTTAAATGTGGCTTCTCTCATATTTTATGGTCCTCCTTTTCTCATCTCAAAAGCAGTTAGGATTTCGTGAAACTGCGCCATAGTGATTTTTTGCAGATCTTCCTTTTGTTCTATGGCAGAGACTTTGGATTCAAATTTAGTAGACAAGGATCTCAAAACTTTCTCAACTAAGATAACTTCCTTAATTTATTCACCCAGACTCCTCATACAATTGACAATCTCATCTATACACAGGTAGTAATTAGATATGCTTTCATTACTATACATCTTAAGAGTTTCATACCGTATTCTGAGAGTTTGAAGCTTAGCACGTTTTACATGATCATCTCCTTCGTAGCTTAGAATTATTTTATCCCATATTTCTTTAGCTGATTTGAACTGCATGACCTTGACAAATTCTGATTGTGAAAAACTTCCCAATAAGATAGTAACAGCTTTGGCATTGAGTTCATATTGCTTTCTACCTGCCGTATCTGTAGGAGTTGCTGATGGATATGTATATCCTCCTTCCACGATTCCCCAAACATCTGTTCCAAGTGATTATAGATATGTTTTGGTTCTTATCTTCTAGTAGACAAAATTTCTCCCATCGAAGATCGCTGGTCTGATGGATCCCTCTCTTTCGTGATTACTCATCCTGATGGATCTTCCTTCAAGAAATCAAGCTTCTTTTAAAGGACCTGCTCTGATACCAACTATTGGAAATAATACTGAGAGGTGGGGGGGGTGAATCAGTATTAGAAAATCAATAATATTTTCATTTCCTTTATCAGATTCATATAAGCTACTTCAGTTAAGGATACTCGCATGTATACTCAACTGTGTTTAATGCAACTAGTGTATATCCAGTAAACTTATGATTCAGTTAGTTGATCTTCAATGATTGCATCAGAACATTATTAACCATATGAAAAATAAATCGGTGCAGTAAAACAGAATAGATCGTCACACTTAAGAAGCACACATGAACACCATGATATAAGGTGGAAACCCAATGTGGGTGAAAACCACCTGTTGCAATTCATATCTATCTTCCTTTAATAAGAAACTTTACAATATTTCTATACTGGTGCAGTCTTATACCAGTACACAGGCTTCTACCTGCAGAAGGCTACAACCTTCTCTCATTCTCCAGCTTCTCCTGGAAGGGAGCTACAACCCCCTTAGCTCATGTACTAGCTGATGTACTAGTACATAGGTGCTGACCTACAGAAGGCTACAACCTTCTCTTTTCTTCCAAGGACCACGTTTCATAAATTTTCAGACTGGATCCATAAATACAAAACAATCACCATTGCAATACAATCATTAACTCTGAATCACCCAACAACTGAATCACTAAAACCATGTCATCAAAACACAATCACTAGAACACAGACCAGAGCCCAGAACTCTGCAACAACTACTAGAACCAATAGCAACCTGAAATATCAAGTCTCATAATGTATATGCTACTTGATTGTGTCAAACCAATGTGTATACGCCCTTTCACTAGAGAGAACCCGCGTATAGATCTTAAAATAATTACTTATACCTTCGCTGCAATTTTCAACTTTAGATATACCCAGAACATTAGATATAAAGGATAAGACATGCATTAGTATTCATATCTATTCATTATCATACCATATAATGGTAATGCATTTTAGTCTTCATGATCCTGGTCCATCAACCTTTATCAACCACATAGGTGCCTCCTTGGTTCAGATCGAGCAAATCATCACAAACCCATAACCAACATACTAGATCTCACACTTCATCAGATATTCATCACTTGCACACTTACCCTCTTGGCCTAATGATCTTCTCCTTATATAGTCTTAGGCCTTACTCAATACCATGGTTCAAAACCATGTAGAACCAATACCTTGGACCCAATACCTGGGGTCAACACTTTGGACCAAATACCATGCACCAATACCCAAATACCACAGACCAAAACTTAAATTCCCAACATGTACGCGCCTTTCCTTCTATAAACATGCGTGTGTACGTATATGCGACTTGGTATATGGTGCACCCACATGTATACACTTCTTTGTCACAACACACCTGCGTATACCTCTCTGATCATTAATTCTTTGTTATTTACTAGTTGTACTATGATCTGTCATTTGAGTGAGTTGCCATCAAGGACAACAGTTGTATCATATCTGTATCATAATGCCAACATAGGTGACTTGAAGAAGCTCATAATGGATGAGTTTAATAAAATACCTCTTCAAGTCATCTTGGTTATCAAAATGATAACAACCATAAAGAAAATGTATTATTGGCCAAGCATGAAAAAGGAAGTTGTTGATTACATTTTCAAGTACGTAGAATGTCAACAAGTTAAAGTGGAATGCAAACATCTAGTGAGACTACTGTAACACCCTCCTCCCACATCCACCCTAGTAACCAACCAACTAGGGTAAACATGCAACAAGAGGCTACTATGATTGGATTCAACTTCCTATGTGACCTTAAGGAAGTGGAATTGATGGAAACATAACACACATACATTCAGCATCAGCTTTAGGACCCTCAGGAACCAATCCAACACTTCAAACATCTTGCCCTTGGGTCCTACTAAAGTTTTGACCAACTTAAGACTTAGTTGCTCTCATGCTATAAGCATGAAAATGTCTAGAAACCTAGACTCACTCTTACAGGCTTTCGTACCAGTGTCCAAAGACTCATTTTTCCATTTCTATGCCAACATCCCTAGGATTTGAGCCACTTTTTCAGGCCCAGAGCCCAGGTCATCGACCAGAATGGAATGATAACTTAGGTTCAGTAAAAGAACAGGGAAAAAATGATGCAAAAGCAATAAGATAAACAAGACCTTAATTCTACCCCTACTAGCCATGATAGGCATTTCGTCAAACATGTCGCAAGCATGAAATCTACAAGGGTAACCAACATAGTTAAACATAGAGATCTTGTACTTATCTGAGAATATCTAAGAACCATTTTTACCTCATGGAATTTGTTTCATTACCATCTATTAGGCCATAGATACATTATCCATTCATTTACAAGTAAAAACATGCCGAGATCCATACATAGCTGTTGTCATAAATCACATGTATAACCAACATAATAACAAGAAAAATACTCATGAAAGTACAACCATATAGACCACATAAAATCCATCAAAAAGATTATAGAAATAAAAGGAGAAATAACCTTTCATTAATGATTCAAAAACCAAACCTGGGATGGGACTTCCACATTCCCCAACCATAGAATGGTTAAGCCAAATATCTCTTTAGCCATTCATCCCCATGCCATATTCCAAGCATTAATGTGGAACTCAAACCAAAAGAACCAACCAGGGCATACTGAGGCTAAACCACCTCACCCTCATCAATAGAAACTAGGCTTTACTATAATCCATCCCAGATCACTAGGCCAACACAATGAACACATCATAACAGGTTTTACTATGATCTCCACCTAATCACTAGGCCAAGCAAGCATGGATGCCACCAGATTTCTCCACCTACACTGTGAGGAATTTTTCTCCCTCCTAGTCTCTTAGGCTTTACCACAATCCAAATCTAGATCACTAGGTCCTAAACTAAGACCCACTCTCCCGACTTTACCGCATATCCCAAACACAGGATTACTAGGCCCAACAGAGAGAAAAACACCTCTTGGCTTTACCGTATATCCTGCCATTCATCGGTAAGGATTCCTAGGCCATCTGAGGCAACATAAAATCCATCTTTACCACAACCCATAATCCAGTTTAGGGTTACTAGGCAATGTGTACTATCATTTGGGAGATCCACCTCACTCAGCTTCAAATCCATCTAGCAATCCATCTCAACTAAAACATGAGAACCCCATTACACCATGGCTATCCAGAAATGGAAAGGCTAGGCTGAAAAAACGATTACACCTGGTAAAACCCATTCTACAACAATAAAAGAACCACATGTAATACCATGCATATCAAATCTAGTAAGGAAAATACACATGCAAATTGATACCTGCAATGAATCTTGTTGTAGCTTCTTGATCTTTCCTTTCCCTACTTGATCTTTTCTTCTTCTTGTTTTCTTTTTCTTTTCTTGATCCAATGCCAAAATGCTATAAGAAAACTCTAAGTGTCCAAGAGAGAGAAAGATAAAATAATGAGAGAGCACCAAAATGAAACCTATGAAAGGTTATCAACTAATCCTCATAAGCCTTTTTATGAATGAGGCCTCTATTTTCTTCATTTTCCATTATTTTCCTTTAATTTCCTCCTCACATGCAACCTGTAGCCTTACACCTCCTTTTTCTCCTAATTTGCATTATTTTCATAAATAAATATGCCAAAAATGCCATTTTTACTTTCCAAAGCCTTAACCATTGCCTTTGCCAATTTCCTTAGCCATAAACAACCAAATGAAGACCCCCTAGGATGTCTTGCCCAACATTTAGCTTAGAATAAGTGTCCCATCAACCGTGGTTATTATTTTCGCCTTTATTTACTTTTATTACATGGAATTTTCACCAGGGCTATTACAGAACCCTCCCCTTTGGGGAACACTATCCTCAGTGTTAAACCACACCAAGACCTCAGTACAATTGCTAAAAATAAAAATTATTGTCCATGGAGCTTTATAACATAGTTCGATGCAATATTTACAATGATCACCCTACTAAAAAGAAAACCAACATCATAACAACATGAAAAAATAATGATATGACACCCATACTATTTATTGGAGCTTTATAACATAGCTCATGTTGGTATTTACATCCTGTTATCACTCTAAAATTTCCCTAGAGTTGTTATCTTGTGTCAAAAGAAATATTAGAGGTAACCACAAACCTACTTTTGAGATCAAGATCTAGCCTTCCTAATGCTCAAAGAGGGCTCTCTCTTTATGATTTAACCTTGTTGAGTTAATTGATTTTAGGCTAGTTATTTATGCTTTGATTGGGTTTTGATTTTGATTTGGTGGTGGAATCACTGACTTAGATGGATAGAAGGATGTCCTTTACCATTGGCCTATGGGGTCAAGTGTCAGGAAAATGGGACTGAACCAAGTTCTAAAGATAGTGTTCACAGGGCAAGGTAGCTGAGTAAATTCAGATCTTTTAGGCTGGGTGGTGAAGTGGTAGTCAATCAGGGTCAAGGAGGAGTTAAGGATTCCTTAAACCGGATAATGAGGGAAATGATAGAGGTCAATCGAAACTAAGGAGAAATGAAGGATTCCCTACTTTGGATATCAGAAGAACTAATTAAAATGAATAATTGTTCAGGACAGAGTGTACTTAAACAAATTCTGTAATAATATTCCAATTATTTCATTCAATTTAGATAACATGAAAGTATGTGAAACACTTAAGAAGATAACAATTTTCCAAATAGAAAATACTTCACTGAAGTGGCCCAACACATGAATCTTGTAATGCAATGCCTTTATTACTCAATTCAGTCTGCTGACTTGAAAAAATGGTACAATGAACCCTTAGGTTTCATATCAATACAACTATAGAAATGTTAAACAATCCACCCTCTATACTTCGAATTATGAAGTATTTATACAAAAACTTATTACAAAATATCCCAAACTGTTTTTAGGAATTATTCAAGGAAAAAGAAAAACATTCATGCAAGAAGATAGAGACAGATACGTAACTGCTGCAAGCTGTCCATGTTTATTTGGCTCTGTTGTCAGATCTTTTGTTACTTTTTCTCCTTTGTTGTTGCTTTATGCTGACTATTCTTTTACTTTACCTTTTTGACTAATACTCTTTCATCTGATACTCTTTGACTTAGCCGACCTGCTGATTTTCTTTCACTGCTCTGTATCCACTGTTTATCTTGCATTTTCACAGTAAATCATTTAATTTTTCCCAAGTCTCTGTATCTACTAATTTAATATTTACCATTCTTCTATAAACTTCATCGTCTTCTGTGTATTTTGCAAAGGTGGGCTTCTTTACAAAAAGATGTTTTACCTCATGCTATAGGTAAAAGAGGTTCTCAAAAGTCTGGTAAATAACCTTTCCTATAGGAATCCCTTTCATAGAGGAAATATTGGCTTGCTTCCTTGCCACTTCTCTGATTTTCTTATTATAGTCTTCATATGGCATTAACCTGTCATTTATTACCAATGAATTTGGCAGACCTTTCTACCTCAAAGCATCAAATTTGACCATGAACCTTCCTATAGCTAGCTCCATGGTTTGGCATTTGTCCTCAAGCTACATCATCAATTTCCTCTTGGTGATTATTTTCTTCACCTCTAATATAGTGCCAGTCTTGTCAGCTATGTCAAGCTCTCGCAATTCATATTTATTCTTAGAGTTAAGGAATTATATTATTCTTGAGGCTTCTTCTGGCATATTTCCAAGTTCAGCCTTAACACTTTGAATTGCTTCACCAACCTCTTTGACTAAATCATTTTGTTGTTCAAAGATAACTTGTATTTATGGCCAAATATCATTGACAGAGTCAATGATATTGGCCCATAGCTGCTATTTTTCTTGGGCAAGTGGCTCCTTCAATGTTAATTCCTTTTCCAAGTTCCTTATCCTCTCATTCAACCTGTTCGACTTCTGTACTTCATTTTTATGCATAATTTGAGCCAGTTTCTTCTCATCCTCTAGACATCTTATCTGTTCTTTAAGTCTATTTATTTCAGTGGTCTAAATGGACATGTCCCCCATGGCTTTGAATACTTTTCCTACTTCATCACTTGGATGAGGTGTTGTTTTTGTTGTTGAACTTGTTGCTGATGTAGTTGTTGATGCAGATGGAAGTGTTGTAGCTACTGGAACTGTTGGGGCCAATGAAGCTGCCAAAGTTGAAGGAACTATTGCAGTGATGTAGGGATAGCAGTGGTCGCAGTTGTCTTAATGTTGGCATGTTTCAGGTGTATTAAACTATCCAATTCATTATCCATTTTTTTCAATTGAGCATTTAGTTGAAGAATGAGATCCATCGTTTCATCCTGTCGGGTTTGGCTCTCTAGGACCTCCTTGGTATGTGGATGTTTAGAAGGAGGCAACTTCAGTTGTTTCTTTAAAGCAGTAATGTCTTCATTTTTCTTCTTTATGAGCTTTTCTTTTTCCTTGATGTCATTTGTATTTTATCCAATATCAATCACCAAGTCTTCTAGTAACTTAATTCTGTTATCCTTGGCTTGTGAGGATGCCTTTTCTAGCTTAAACTAGGCGGTGATGTTGTCCAGAAAGCTTGGAAGTTTCTACATAGTTATTGCTTTGTTAGTCATTGTGGAGTAAATCATTTCACCTGCCTTCCTATGAAATTCAATTTGATCAATAGGGTGAACATCCCTGGCCAAAACTTCAAACTCTATCTTCCTATAATATGTTGATGTTTTAGGCTGCTGGACTGTAGGCTACAAAGAGGTCATTTGGATTTTATTAGTTTTAATGTCAAACGCTGACATCAACCTCTTTTGATCGCTATGAGCCTAGTTGACATATTGGGCATATGTTTTAGCCTTCAATGCCTCATTCCTCAACTTGATTTCTTTGTACTTATCTTTTATATCTTTCTCCTTATCCACTGGTTTGCTGGATGAAGAGACTTCAATACTAAGCTGTTTTCAATAATCTAAGCTTTTGAGATGGAAGGTTGATGAGTTTCCTCTAAAACTGCTGGAGCTTTACTCTTTTCAACCACTGTGTCAATCTCAATGATTTCAACTATCTCAATGGTTTCCTCTTGCCCATTTACAACATTAAGCTTGGCTTCTTCCTAGACATGATTTCAAACCTATCATCTATAGTATACATTTCAAAGCTATAGCCTTCTTTCCTGGTTCTTTTTACATTTCTGTCCTACATGGCTGCAGTCTATAGAATGGGAATAATACCCATATGTTCCTGTAGGGTTGGAACCTGCAAAAAGGAACTGGTATCTATTTGCTTTTCCACATCTATTAAGGTATTTTCTAACCACTCTGACTGGTTGGCATATATTTCAATATCTTGCCTAGACTCATGCATAAAAGGGCTTAATTTGAACTTGAACCTTAATTTGTTTATGAATCCATTAGGGTCATACTGCCACATGAAATTTCTACTGAACTTCATTTTCTGTAAAATTTTCTCTACTTCTTGTCCAGCTTCCCTATTATTACAAATAAAAGGGCCCAATTGGTTTTTGATCTTGAACTGTGTTCTCTTTGTAGTTGACAAAAAATTGACCTCATATGAGTTTATGATCTACCTAAAATACTCTAATGCAAATATCCTCATGGGGAGGTATTTGGGCAACTTGTAAGGAGTGAGTTGGCATCCATATATCCTTATTTCAGTGTGGTCCTGGTATAGATACTAGTCTCCTACTCTACTCTTCTGAGACAACTGCAAAACTCTTTTTATCTCATCATTGATTCTGGGTTGATTGCTACTGGTTAGCATGTTTACAACTGGATGAACAAACGAATCAATGAACTCTTTATAACTTAAAATAGTCGAATATTTTTGGATTAAGGGTGTCCAAAAGATGACAGATATTGGATGGCCCTTAGTGTCCAACTTTTGGATGCTGACTGGAAACTTGTCTGACTGGAAATACAGGAACATGTGGAATAATACTAAAGATTATTTGAATACTCTTTCATTTGGCAGTTTTATCAATTGATCATGGATCCTATCTTCCAAGAACTAGGTAAAATTGCAAATTGTAGCTAGAGGCTTTCCTAGGAAAAAAATAGAGAGGAAAGCAAGTAGAGGCTCATCTACAAATTCATCAGAGGTATACCCTAGGATACAAGACAACATGGTTACAATTTGTCTGGCCCTTTCAGAGAAAATGGTGGCAGAGTATGGAGGACTATCTGTAGGAGTATAAGACTCTTGTAGGATGAAAGTCTGAAAGATTTGAGCCCTCTTGGGAAGGTCCAAATTTATGTAATGTTCAAGCAAGGCTTCAATGGAAAATGGGATCTCATTTGGGTTTGGCTAGATCTACAGTATTTGATTTATGGATTCAGTAGTGACTGTAAACAAAATCTATTGGTCAGAAGGGACTATGGCTCTTTGAATTGGAATATAGCAAGCTTGGCAGAAGTGGATGATTTCTAAGAACGGGTATACTTTTGGGAACAAGTATTTGGGAAAATTTGATTCCCATAGATGAATGTCATCGTTCTGGTTCAAGAATTTATCTTTACTCCAGTAGTGGAGTTTTAATAGATGCCTAGAGGTGGTTGTGTCTTTAATTTGGAAATCCTTGTCGGCCAATGGGAGGTGTCAATGTCCAGGTGAGGGGTTTGCAAGGGTTTTTCACACATAATGCTTTGGGAAGCCATAATTTGGTTTGTTCTATTGAATTATTCTTTTTTTGGTTTAGGAGTAAGCTTAGGGGCTCTTGAACAGTAGGAAGTGTGAATATAATCTGTAGGAAAAGGGCCTTTGGATGCATAGTGGGTTTCTTTTAGCTTGGTAGGGTCTTTTAATTAATTTAATTAATTAACCTTTCATTAATTACTGTGCAGAGTTTTAAATAGTGGGTCGTAATGGTTCTTTCAAGAATACCTAGAAAACGGATATTTGGTGTGCAATCAGGGTTGTATGGTAGCAGAAGAGGTTTCTGAAGTTTGAATTGTTTGTGTGCTGCTTCAATTTGGAAACTGCAGGGTCTTCAGGTTGTAAATGGGTTAAAACAGTTGAACAGGGTTTCTAGGTGTTGGAATTTGTTGACAGAGGCATTTGCAACAAAAAATCAGTGAAAAGAGTGAAAAGGGGGTTTTTCCAACTTTTAACTAACAATGGTTAAATTTTGGCACGAGATTAATGAATGAACAGCGGGTGGTTTTATTTTACATGGGGAGGCAGTTTTTTGTCATATAGCATCGCTTTTGGGTGGAGTGTGGTATTTTTCGAGAGCACACGATACAACATGGTGCTGCCACATAGTGAAACTATGATCGGTCAAAATGGAAAATCTCACGTGCTTTTGGGATTGTAAGTGTCGGACGATGGGAGCATGCGATATGGATATGAGCCATCAGATCTGGAGGTGGGAGATCAGAGGGCTATCACGTGGCGGAGTTGTGAGGGGGGAGTTGGGGAGTGGGGTTGGGTTTAATTACAATGAAATGTAATTGATTAGAAAATAATTAGGGGATTTTTATATATGAGATGGGTTAATAGGGTATCGGGGAATTATAAAAATGGGGGGTTAAATATATACAGTGGGACTAGGGGTTATAAAATGACATAGGGGTTAAGTTTAAAGGGTATCAGGGAAAGTTTTTAATGGGGCCTGACAGATTTAACCATTCAAACTTAGGATAAAGGGGTTTTAGCAGGGTTTTAAGGGAAAGGGGAAATTGATATGGGGGGGTATTTTTTGAGACGGGAATGGTTTTCACACTAGGGAAAGAGGTTTAGGGAAGGGGAAATGGAATGAAATAAGGGGGAAAGTGGAATGAAGGGGAGGGGATATTTTTACAAGGGAAAATACCTTTTTTGGAAATGAAAAATAATGAAGTGTAAAATGAAGGGAAATTAATAAGGGGGTTTAGTGAAATGAGGGGAAATTAGTGAATAAGCTTTAGTGAATTGACCTTTCCCTTTAATAATTCCTCCTGCACATGAAACATAGGATCAAGTATGATGAAGGTGCATTTTGAGCTAGCAACCTTGTGCATTTCCAAAACTTCTTCTACCTGCTCTTTATTTACCCTAGCATTTTCTCTTCATTCATTAGGTTCATTTGAGCTTGTTGACCCTTCATTTCTTTTTATTTGATAAACAAACTATCTAATTCTAACATTATAACTTCCAATGCCTCAGATTAAACTAATGAGCTTGTTATTATTCTCTACCTAACTACTGATCTTCCAAGATTAAACACTTTCGCTAGATCTTTATTCTCTATCTGTTAAAATGAAATTTAAAGCATGAATGAGTCAAGTTTAAACTACTTTGACCATCATGGACTTGTGGCATTTTTTACAAGTTGCACACAATATTATTTTGCAAAGTAAAGTAAAAAAACAGTGGCATTTGAATTTGCACACTTTCAGAATCTATTTCTTTCTCTTTTGTGGGGTTCATATCTTATACTTTTTTATCTTTTTCTTTCTTTTAGTCCTTTGATTATTCTTTTATGACTTCACCCTCTTTACATTTTTTTATTTTTAATATGGGAAAACATTTTGCAGAAAGCAAAAGTATGTACAATATTACAAGACTAATCATAGTCAATTCAAAATTATGAATCCTATTATTATAGGACCCTAACAGTGGCTCCACATGGGGATGGAACTTTATGTTGAAATGTCAAGATCTTTAAGATCAATATCCTTTGAAACTTTGACTGGGGTTGCCTTGTAACTGCTTCTCTGTGATCTATTTTATTCATACATATGATGCTACACCTTTCTAAGCTTAGGGCCTTCACTTCGGGCTTCAACCTCAAAAGATAATCTTCCAATCCAATATAAACTTTGCAATGTTATATACAATGAGCAAAGTAAAAAAATGAAATAATGTTGATCTGGGGATAAGTAATGCTTCAACATTCTACCATTGACTGGTCCACCTGGTTGATCTGTTCCATCTAATTGCCTCAAGAAAAATGCATTGTTACCTCTGTAACCATAAATGATATAAGGGCCTTGCCATAGGAAATCAAATTTACCATGTTTACCCTTTTCTTCTCTTCTGGAATCCCATTTGAGTACTTTGTCACCTATGGAAAAATCATCAGCTTTGGTTTTCTTATCAAAAATCTTTTTGATTTTGTCTTGGATCACTTGGGATTTGACATAGACTTCTTCCCTGGTTTATTGCAATTGTATTGTTTGATTTATCCTCCTTTGGATATCATTTAGTTCTACTTGCAACTCTTGAATCATTTTAATCACTGGTACTCCTAAAGAGGATGGAAAAAAAACATCCATTCCATATACTATTTGATAAGGAGATGTATCAATGGACTTTTTTGTAGTTAGTCTGTCTACCCATGAGGAATTAACCAACTTTTTATTACGGGTCTTCTTATTTTCTTCTAATGGTTTCTTGATGATATTAACAAGGCCTTTGTTTGAGGATTCTGCAAGTCCATTACCTTGAGGGTAATAGGAATTGGAATGGCCAAGGGTAATGTGATATCTATTACACAAGTCTACCATTTTCTTGGATTTGAAAATGCATTATCAGTAATAATCTTTTGTGGGCATCCAAACCTAGATAAGATGATGTTCTCAAGGAATGAAATGATGTCAGAGTTTGTGGCTTGTCTAGAAGGGATGGCTTCTATCCATTTAGTAAATTAGTCAGTGGCTGTCAAAATCCATTTATGTTGGGCTGAGGAGGATGGGTAAATTTCATCAATGAAGTCTAGACCCCACTGCTGAAATGGTATTTTTGTGGAGATGGGTTTTAGGGGCAAAGGTAATAGCTTTTTCTTGCCTTCAAATATTTGGCATTTGTGGTAGGAGGTCACATACTTCTTGACATCTGAAAAAAGGGTGGGCTAGTAAAAACCTGCCTTAAAATATTATCAGTAGTTGTTTTCTAGTATAGTTGTCCTCCGCAATCTCCTCCATGAAATTCTTGCATAATTTTGTCAGCTTCTTCTTTTAATAAACAATTCAACAAAATGCCACCATTATCTTGCCAAAATAAAGCATTATCTATGATATAATATTTCATTGATTTCATTTTCAAGAATCTACCTTTAGTTCTTGATAAACTAGGAGGAGATTGTAAATTTAGTAAAACAAATATGATATCTTCATACCAAGGTGAATCTATGAAAGGTTCATTGATTTGTGGAGTCGCCATCTCTTCCTGATCATCTAGGGCACCAATGAAATTTATATCTAAGGCTTGACAGTTTGATTTAGCCATGATTTTAGCTAAACCTTGGCCTTTGATTAGTTTTGTGGGCTTTATTTCAGTGTCATATTCCAAAATAGTGGCAATCCATTTGCCTCTCTTTCCTTCAGGCCCATTCTATGTTAAAATGTCCTTTACTATTGCATTTGGAACATATGAAATGATGTGTGAGTATAAAATGTATACTCTGAAATCTTTAATAGCCTTTACTAAAGCAAGTGCTTGTTTTTACATTATGTTGTACTTTAGTGTAACATCTCTCAAAGATTTGTTGAAAAATGCAATAGGTTGCTCAAAACCTTGATCATTCTTTTGCAACAAGACTGCTGCAATAGTATCCTCTGAAGCAAAAGAAAAAATTATAAAATATTTCTTGAAATCAGGACTTATGAGGACAGGTGTTTTAGTAAGGGCTTCTTTGATTGCCTCAAAAGACTGCTTAGCCCCTACTATCCACTTAAGTGTTGAATCTTTCTTTAACATGTTATTTAATTGTCTAATTAGTTCTTTAATGTTAGAAATGAATCTTTTAAGAAAAATTATTTTGCCTAAGAATGATTTTAATTCCTTAATGTTTCTAGGATGAGTGATGTTTAGGATTACCTCTATTCTAGCTGGATCAATTCTAATGCCTTGTTTTGAAATTATGTGTCCCAAGAGTTTACCTTCTTCTAGCCCAAAGAGTGTCTTTTTGGGATTCAAGGAAATGCCAAATTTTCTACAATTAATAAAAACTCTTCTCAAATTATCTAGATGTTCATTATCTGATTTGGAAAAGGATATGATGTCATCTTGGTAAACCAGTAGAAAGTCATGGATTTCTTTTGCAAAAGCTATGTCCATTGCTCTTTGGAATGTTGCTCCAACATTCATCAATCCAAAAGGAATCTTTAAATACATGAAAGTGCCCTAGGGAGTGGTAAATGCAGTCTTTGCTTGATCCTTTGGTTGGACTAATATTTGGTTGTATCCAAAGAATTCATCAAGTAATGAAATTTTGGATGACCCTACTACCCTCTGGAAAATGTGGTCCATTTTAGGGAGGGGATAGTTATCCTTTAATGATACTTTGTTCAAGTTTCTGAAATCCACACAGGGTCATATTTCTCCTGTTTTCTTTCTAGTAGTGACTAGATTAGAGACCCAATTTGAATATCTAATTAGTGCTATGGTTTGTGCCTCACACATCCTTTTCACTTCCTTTTCAATTAATGGCATAAGAACTGGATTAATTTTCCTAATTTTCTCTTTAAATGGTTTGTGATCTTCTTTGATGGATATCTTATGTTGAATAATGCTAGTGTCATAAGACTTGAGGTCTTCATAACTCCAGGCAAAGACATCTTGAAATTCTTTTAAAAAAATTATGTATTTGAGTGTTTACGCTGGAGGTAAGGCTTTGAATAATTTGATAAGCTTGTGTTTTTATTCTATTCGTAGGTTACATTCTTCTATGTCTGATCTTAGAGGCTCCATTTTTGGTTTCCTAGCTACATCATTGGAATCAAACAAATCTTCTAGTGGGACTAATCCCTTAGGCAAAAGTTTATTGTTGAGGTTTAAGATCTCAGAATCATCATTAACTAATTCTTCTATTTGTACCTTTTCCAACTTATTTATTTCTAGTTCAGTGAATTTAATGGGTTTATCTATAGTATTTACATTTATCTTACCATCTATGATGTCATCTATTGTACAGTTAGTATCTATGTTACAGTTTTGGAATTCTCCCCCAGCGTTCATAAAATCATAGATTTGAGAATATTGTGAAACAATTTGCCAATATTTCAAATTTCCAGGTATAACAGATCTGTGTATTACCTCTACATTGTGCTGGTGATTGGGTCGAAAGGGTAATCTGCAAGTGCTAGCAAAGGTAGCCAAACTATGAGCTTTCATGTTCTATTTCCTTGGAATAACAACAAAATAAACTTCAAGTAGTTCTTTAATCATATCTAGAACAATTTCTCTGTATTGGCTCAATTTAGGATTATTCATAGAATACTCTCCTCTAATTTGTTTTATGATCAATTCAGAGTCTCCCATTATAGAAACTCTCTTGGCTCCAAGTTTTCTCACAATTTGTAAGCCTAAGACTAAAGCTTCATACTCTGCCTTGTTGTTTGTGCATTTAAAATTTAATCTAAAGGCATGACCTTCAGAATGGTTATTTTCCATGTTATGAATCCAAACTCCTGCACCTGCTCCTAATCTTTTCACTAAACCATCAAAGTCTAAGTTCCACCTTGATTCATGAAATATGTTTTCATTGTTAGGTGCTTTGTATTTTTCTTCTAGAGCTGTGATTTCATTTTTTCCATTGTCTAAATTATACAAGATAAATGAGTTCATATCAGAATGCATCGAGTATATAGGGTAATTCTGTGGTTTTTCTAAACTACTTACCATGTATTTCATCAAGGTTTCTCTGTAAAGATTTCTTTGCTAACTAAATACAGATATGGTAGCATATGACATGTCTAACTGTACAGATCCCTGCAATTTTTCTCCCCATGAGCAAGAGAATAGCATTCCATACTTGGGCGGGATATCAACAACTACGATGTCCATAACAATACACTTTGTTGGGCACTGGACTAGAGTTACACACAAATCTTTAATAAGGCTAAGGCATTTGACTTGACTAGAATCAAAGGAAAACAGGTCCTTGTAGGGCCTGGTTATATCTAAATTTAATCTTTCTATGATTGCCTTAGGCATTAGGTTATGGGATGCCCCTAAATCTAGCATAGCATTATGTAAGATTTTATCATGAACATTTAAGCTAATGTAGAATGGAGGGATACCCCCTTGTTGATGTTTTCCATTTACTTCTGGACCAAATAATAACTCAGGTTTATCATCATTAAGGTTTACAACATCTCCGCCATCACCTATGTTTAGTGTTTCAGTATTTTTGCTTTATATGATTCATTTTTCACTAGCTCTGTCAAAGGAAATGATATTTTCAATTTGGCTATCTTAGTCTTAATATTGCATGGAAATTGAGTTTTGCCTAATTGAGTGAGTTCTTCCTTGGCAATTATGGTCTATGTACTTTTGTCTTCTTTATCAACACTTGGTAACTCAGTTTGTGTACCAACAATTTTGTTTTGAATTTTCTTATTTCGAATAGTTTGAGTAACAGTAGAAGTTTGAGTTTTAGTTGAAGTTATGTCTACAATTTTTGGGCTAGAAGTCTCCTGAGTTCCTCTAGGGAGAATTTGTAGAACTTTGGTCATAGGAGCTTATGCTATTTTTTTAGTTTAGGTTTGCATTGATTTCTTAGTGGGAAATTGTGTATTGTTTTTGCTTCTAAGGCTATACTACTTGTGAAATTCATATATAGCAGATTCATAGCCTTATTTGTAGTCAAAGGACTTTCCATATTCTAATTGTAATTGTTGTAACATGTAAAATTCTTGTTCTTCCTGAGTAATAAAAACATCATCTTAATTTTTAATCCCCAATAGGTTTATCTGGGTTTCCTCCTCTTCTTCATGGTTTTGTGAATCTTCAAAATATTTTTCTTGGAAATGTGGTCTAATCTGTTGATCGGGTATAGCATCTCTTGTTTTTCCAATATTATGATTTTTCCTAAAGTTGCGGTTTCTAATTGGGGGTGCTTGCTGATTTTCCCACTAAGATTTTCTTTGCATATTTTCTAATCTATCCATTATCATTTCTACACTTTTAGCTAAACTGTCTATCTTACCATCTGAAATGGATGGTTCCTCTTTAATGGTAACTATTTTCCCATTTCTCATCCTAGCCCTCTTAGCTCATAAATTGGCTTATACACTAACAACATTACTTTGCATGTGTTCCAATGTTTCAAGGTTCCTTTCTCTCAATTGGTAAGACATATCAGTGTCAAAACCATCAGGAAATTTGATTAGTGCCAAGTTTGGTGGAGGTTTGATATTCGCATGGATTACTTTATAGATACTATTGAACCTAGTACAATAGTCCTGAACAGATTCATTAGGATCTCTTCCAATGTTTTCATATTCAGGCAATATTTGTAAAGGGTTTTCTTTCTTTCCTATCTATTGATAAACAATCTATGGAATGCAGCTAAATAAACAATATGAGTAGTAGGTACTCCTTTAAACCATTTTTTGACATCTTCTGCTAGTGTTTGGGCAAATAATCTCATTTGCACATCAGACTTATTAATCCCATGTAACTTAAAACAATTAGTCACTTTATTCACATGTTGTTGGGCAGTATATTGACCAGCAGCATCAAGCAGAAAGATTTCACATTGGTAGTCTTGGGGCATGGAATGTAGTTGAGCTGGTAAGACCAAAGGTGCATATCTCTCTGCCATGGCTAAGGCTTTGGTTTGATTGGGGGGTAAAGTAGTGGTGCTTGAAGAAGAACTTGAAATGGTTGTAGATGAACTAGATGAACTTGAGATGTTTGGTTGGAGAGGAAGTTGAGGTATGAATAGTTTAGGGGAATGAATTGTGGTGGATATTATAGGTGAGGTGGTAGTAAATGAATCTTTATTTACAGTTTTTGAAGACTCCATAGAATTTCAGGGGAAGCAACAGTTAGGGCAGCTAATTCAACTAATTGTTGAAGATAGGCTTCGTCTATATGCCTTATCAAAGTTGAGTTTAAAGCTTATAGCTTGTCAAAAGTATCCAAAACATGATCTAAATTAGGATGAATAGGAACCTTCTTTGATTCAATAAATTGAATAAAATTGGGGTCTATTACAGTATCATGAATCAAATTTTCAGATTTGGTATGAAATAAAGAAAGATCAAATGATAAATAAAATTGAATATCCTCTAAACTTGATAACTCTTTAGGAAGTGAATTTTCTTTAACTAAGTGACTAATACTTCCTTCGATTTCTACCTTTTCTGGTTTTCTTAAAATTCTATCAGGATCATCAATTATTATAGTAGGGTTTGGATCTGGATATGCCTTGGTATAGTGTTTTCTTTTGCAAGCCAGAATTTTAATTGTTTAATTTCTTTAATGAAACTTTTTAACAACTCTAAAATGATCTTAAGGTGAAGAGATTAGATTTTAAGATTTTCTTTAAGGTTTATTAGACTGAGCACTATCCCCAGTATGGTCGCCACTATGTTATCACTCGAAAATTTCCCTAGAGTTGTTATCTCATGTCAAAAGAAATATTAGAGGTAACCACAAACCTACTTTTGAGATCAAGATCTAGCCTTCCTAATGCTTAGAGAGGTCTCTCTCTTTATGATTTAACTTTGTTAAGTTAATTGATTTTAGGATAGTTATTTATGCTTTGATTGGGTTTTGATTTTGATTTGGTGGTGGAATCACTGACTTAGATGGATAGAAGGATGTCCTTGACCATTGGGCTATGGGGTCAAGTGTCAAGAAAACATGACTGAATCAAGTTCTAAAGATAGTGTTCATAGGGAAAGGTAGCTGAGTAAATTCATATCTTTTAGGCTAGATGGTGAAGTCATTTTCAATTAGGTTCAAGAAGCCGTTAACGATTCCTCAAACCGAATAATGAGGGAATTGATAGAGGTCAATTGAAACTAGGGAGCAATGAAGGATTCCCTACTCTGGATATCAAAAGAAAACATTAAAATGAATAATTGTTCACGACAGAGTGTACTTAAACAAATTCTGTAATAATATTTCAATTATTTCATTCAATTTAGATAACATGCAAGTATGTGAAACACTTAAGAAGATAAAAATTTGACAAGTAGAAAATACTTCACTAAAGTGGCCCAACACATGAATATTGTAATGTAATGCCTTTATTACTCTGTCCAGTATGCTGACTTGAAAAAATGGTACAATGAACCTTTAGGTTTTAGATCAATAAAAATATAGAAATGTTAAGCAATCCACCCTCTATACTTCAAATTATGAAGTATTTATACAAAAACTTATTACAAAATATTCCAAACTATTTTTAGGAATTATTCAAGGAAAAAGAAAAATTTTCATGCAAGAAGATAGAGACAGATATGTAACTGTTGCAAGTTGTGCCTGTTTATTTGGCTCTGCTGTCAGATCTTTTGCTACTTTTTCTCCTTTTTTGTTTCTTTACGTTGGCTATAATTTTACTTTCCCTTTTTTACTGATACTCTTTCATCTAATACTCTTTGACTTAGCTGACCTGCTGCTTTTCTTTCACTACTCTGTATCCACTGTTTACCTTGCATTTTCACAGGAAATCATTTAATTGTTCCCAAGTCTTTGTATTTGGTAATTTAATATTTACCATTCTTCTGTAGACTTCATCATCTTTTGTGTATTTTGCAAAGGTGGGCTTGTTTACAAAAAGATGTTTTACCTCATGCTAGAGGTAAAAGAGGTTCCCAAAAGTCTAGTAAAGAACCTTTCCTGTAGGAATCCCTTTCATAAAGGAACTATTGGCTTGCTCCATTTCCACTTCTCTGATTTTCTTGTTATAGTATTCATGTGTCATTAACCTGTCATTTATTACCAATGAATTTGGTAGACCTTTCGGTCTCAAAGCAACAAATTTGACCATGAACCTACCTGTAGCTAGCTCCATGGTTTGGCATTTGTCCTCAAGTTGCATCATCAAGTTCCTCTTGGTGATTACTTTCTTCACCTCTAATATAGTGCCAATCCTTTCATCTATGTCAAGCTCCTACAATTCATATTTATTCTTAGAGTTAAGGAATTGGATTATTCTTGAGGCTTCCTCTGGCATATTTGCAAGTTCGACCTTAAATCTTTGAATTTCTTCACTAGCCTCTTTGACTAAGTCATTTTGTTCAAATATAACTTGTATAGATGGGCAAATATCATTGACAGAGTCAATGATATTGGCCCATAGCTAATCTTTTTCTTGGGCAAGTGGCTCCTTCAATGTTAATTGCTTTTCCAAGTTCTTTACCCTCTTAGTCAACCTGTTTGACTTTGTACTTCATTTTTATGCATAATTTGAGCTAGTTTATTCTCATCCTCCAGACTTCTTATATGTTCTTTAAGTCTATTTATTTTAGTGGTCTGAATGGAAATGTCCTCTAGGGCTTTCACCAGTTTCCCTGCTTCATCACTTGATGAGATGTTGTTGTTGTTGAACATGTTGTTGATGTAGTTAGAAGTGTTGTAGTTACTGGAGCTGTTGAGGCCAATGAAGCTTCCAAAGTTGAAGGAACCGCTATAGTGACTGTAGGGATAACAATGGAAATAACTATCTTAATGTTGGCCTATTTCAGCTGTATTAAACTGTCCAATTCATTCTCCATTTCTTTGAATTGAGAATTTATTTGAAGAATGAGATCCATCATTTCATCCTACTAGGTTTGGCTCTCTAGGACCTCCTTGGCTTGTGGATGTTCAGAAGGAGGCAACTTCAATTATTTCTTCAAAGCAACAATGTCTTCATTTTTCTTCTTTATGAGCTTTTATATTGCCTTAATGTCATTTGGATTATATCCAATCTCAATCACCAAGTCTTCCACTGACTTGATTTTGTTATCCTTGGCCTGTGAGGATGCCTTTTCTAGCTTAAACTATGTTGTGATGTTGTCCAGAGAGCTTTGAAGTTTTCGCACAGTTATTGCTTTGTTAGTAATTGTGTAGTAAATCATTTCACCTACTTGCTTATGAAATTCAATTTGATCAATAGGGTGAACATCCCTAGCCAAAACTTCAAACTCTATCTTCCCTCTAATTTGCTAATGTTTTAGGCTGCTAGACTGTAGGCTACAGAAAGGTCATTTGCATTTTACCAGTTTTAATATCAAAAGCTGACATCAACCTCTTTTGATTGTTAGGAGTCCGTTTGAAGTACCGGGCATATGTTTCAACCTTCAATGCCTCATTCCTCAACTTGATTTATTTGTACTTCTCTTTTATATCTTTCTCTTTCTCCACTAGTTTACTGGAGGAAGAGACTTCAATACTAAGTTGTTTTTCAATAATCTGAGTATTTGAGCTAGAAGGTGTTGAAGCCCCGAAAATCGGGTCGACAACAAGGGGGATACCCGCCCGGTTCGGACCTTGGTTGGCAGCTCCTTATCCATTTGGTATAGCGGGTCCAACTGGGGATAATGGGACCAGTTTCCCAATCTAAGGGTGTGTGTGTGTGCAGAATTGGATGTTGCCGATCTAAAAGTTCCTATCTAAACTACTTTAATCTAACTCTATTCTATTGTAATCTAATGAAAACAGCACATCTAATCTATGCTAACCCAGGATGTAATTCTTCTATTATGCGATCTAAAGAGATTTCAAATAATAACTAGTAATAAAGATCATTCAGTGATTATAAGAATGGAAATCAATTAAGATGAACCACTTTGCATAAAAAGTTAGGCAAAACAATTGTGAACAACATATCGCATAATAAGTTATTCACACATTAAACATAAATAAATGGCTCCACTGTACAAAAGTGCCAAATGGTAACACAAACATTCATGTAATAACATATAAGCAACTAAAAACTGT
>APFE031352474.1:41668-54032 GCA_000404065.3 Pinus taeda | reverse complement strand
GACCGCCCTTTTTCTAAGAAAACTTATTTCTAAAAAATCGAATCTAATTCCTAACTATTTCTACTTTTGCTCCTTAATATTGCAAGCATTCAACATTTGCCTGGGAAGAGTCGGCTGGTTTCCCTCCGCTTTTGTTTGAGTTAAGCAAACAGAAATGGCAAGCGCTGGCACCATTTTTTAGTAAACTAGAAGATATTTTTTGGGAATCATCCTCTAGCTGGGTGAATTAACTGCGTATATACTTGGTAATGACCAAAATTTCCCTCAAATTGCTTCTGCCTTTGCTATCTTGATTTCCGGACTTGCGAATGACTAAGCAAGTTAGGGACCTTGCTTTCTGAACAATTTTCTTAGCGCATCGAAAACTGCCTCCGTTCTTTGATCCGGGCCTTTCTGGTGCATTTTTTGATTCCTTTACCAGGTATAAGCTTCAGGATTTTTTGTAAACATGTTGCTTTTGTGAGCTTTTGACCCTAAGTGTTGAGTCGGCTATTGATGTTAGCATCTGTTCAAAAATGCTCTGGAATTTGTGGTTCTGTTGCATGCGGTATCCGTTTATGAGGGCATCTCTTCTCTATCTCCGAGCGTTGACGCTTTCCCTTTTTCTTTAGATGTTTCCTATTTTTCATTCCTATAGTTCACGCAAAGGAAAAGAGTAATGACAATAAATATTGACGCGAAAGCTCTAAGCTCTACGAATGTATAAAATAATGCCACCCATTGTGAACTGACTCTTCGACAAACACAAAACTGTCCTTCATTAACACTTTGGTGTACATTCATTAATTTTCTTAAAGGTGTGCATCCAATTTTTTGGTTTACTAACAGCTTTTCTTGAATTTTGAGCCGAGGAAAATTTGCGATGGGCGATTTCTGCAACTTGCATTACGTTATCGCGTTATCTCATTTTGTCAAGATTGTGATATCGCAGATTGTAACATCGCAGCATCGTAGCATTGTGTTTATCGCAAGATCACAGATCCTGTTAAATCACTGTGTGTTGTTTATGCGATGTTGCGACATGCGATTTCGTATATCGGCGATCGGAGATTTCTTAAAATCTTCATTTATGGGCACTTCTTAATGTATGCGATGCGATGAATTTCGCGTCGCTTTTTCGTAGTTTTTATTGTGCTCACAAAGAAATGTTCTACTCTCTTCTCGCGATGCGGTATACTTTTAAGGAGTATAATAAATTAAAAAAAATGAATTTTTTACTAAGGGTCCCCACTTGTTTTATGTTATTGCTAATAATAAAGAAGGAGGGGGGTTGTTGGTGGCCACAAAAATGGCGATTCACTTGGAAGAACCAGTTATCTCTGCTTTTCTTATTGAATCTTAACTTCCAAAACAAAAAAATTTTCATAAATCTAAATTTTGTTATGGACAGATGGAGTACATTATGCCTTATCCTGTCAATGACATTTTGTTTCAACCTATTTTTATTCTAATTTGTTTGCTTCCTCAGGCTTGTCCTTGTATTTAAATCAACCATTACTTGGTCTTGTAAAGATAAAATAAAGTTTTCTCTGTGTGCCAGTTTTTAAAATATGCTCGTTTGTCGTAGGTAGAGCCTCTGCTACCAGCAGGCGTCCATAGCCTCGACATGTTTACCTATTACCCAACAATGATCCTTTATCCTGGTTAAGGTGATCTACAACTTCCAAAGAAAAACCCACATTGACACTTTTTCTTTGATTTTCTTTTTTATTCTTAAAGAACAATGTCTTGGTTTGGTAGCCAAATTATGACACAGTCATTCACTTGATTTACACTCTTGTTGAACAAGATGGCTCGTGATGAGACCCCTTGTCTTTTGATTTTAACAATCTTGAGTCATTTCCCTATTTTGATGGACAGTATTGGCAAAGTCAGCAAGTTATAATATCTGTGATCATGATAAGCCGGCTCATGATGAGACCTCTTATTCTTTAAGATATAGTGTTTCTTGGATTGTTCCTCTGAATGCTGCGATTTTTCTTTAATCATGGAGGAAGTCATTGTTTTCCTTAAGAAAGCTCTGGACGACAATAATAGAGTTTGAAAACAGCTGTTTTACGGAGAATCTTTATTTTTTTATTGATACCTTTCATTGTGCTGATATAAAACAATTTCTTTGCTAAAGGTTGCTTTCGTCAAATTTTTTGAAGTTGAAACTAGTATCATATCTAGGCTAAAGTTTTTAACTGTATCTGTCAATAATAAATATTAGATTCTAAAAAAAAAAATTGCCATTTATACAAGTGGAAAGCTCAAAATCTTAAAGAGAATTGGTGTCTTTTCCGTGAATACCTATAGTAACCATTTACAACTGTTTTTATTTATAAAAAAGAAAAGAAAAACTATTCAAGAGAATTGGTGTCTTTTCCGTGAATACCTATAGTAACCATTTACAACTGTTTTTATTTATAAAAAAGAAAAGAAAAACTATTCTACAAAATAGAAGAATAATCTTCTATGGAAAATATATTTTAAGGATTTGTCCATTGACAGGCAAATGATCCCTTCTACCTGCTAAATCCTGTAAGACAAACGTTGATGGACCTATGACTTCAACAATCTGAAAAGGACCAAGCCACATCTTTTGAAATTTCATATGTTTGCCTTTCTCTTCATGTGCCTTATCCCATTTTAAAACTAAATCTCCCATTTGAAAAAAAAAATTGGTCATTATGCTTGAATCAAAATAGCATTTATTAGCACTTGATGATGAGCATGGGTTTTCTTAGCTTGTTCTCGTTGTTATTCTAATTTAATTATTTCCATTTGTCTTAGTTGTATGGAGGAAGTAGGCACTTCATCAATGTATTGTATTAAAGACAAGGAGGGAATGACTAAGTGAGTTGGAAGAACCACTTCTTTCCCATAAACTAAATTAAAGGGAGAAGTGCCGATCGAAGCTTTTTTCGTTATTCTATCTATCCATAAAGCATTTACCAAAGCTTTATGCCAATTCTTTTGATTCTGGTCAACTGTTCTTTTAATAATCCTGATTAGGTTTTTATTTTTCAACTCAACTAACCCATTACCTTGCGGATAGTAATTGGCCGAATATTTTAGTTTGAACCCTCTTTTAAGTGCAAATTCAGTCATTGCATTTCCAGAAAAGTATGATGCATTATCAAACATTAAAGCCGGTGTCAATCCAAACCTAGTGATTATAAATTGATATATGAATTCAATAATATTTTCAGAATTGGCTGTCTTGAGAGGAACTGCTTCTACCCATTTAATAAAATAATCGGTTGCCGTGAGGATGTATCTATGCTGCTTAGAAGAGTGAGGAACGATCTCACTTATTATGTCCAAGCCCCACTGAGTGAATGGTTGCTCGATGTTTACCGGCTGTAGTGGCAGGGACGGTTTCTTTTGTCTTCCAGCAGTAGTTTGGCAGAATTGACATTTCCTCACGTAACTGTGTGAGTCTTTGAACAGCGTAGGTCAGTAATATCCTGCACATAAGATTTTATGTGCAGTATCGTCTCTAGCATAGTGTCTGCCTCCTGGTCCGTCGTGGAGTTCCTGCAAAACTTTTTCAGCTTCAGTTTTTTCAAGACATCTAAGAAGAACATAATCATAATTCTTTCTAAAAAGAATATCATTTATGAGCTGATATTGTTTAGCTTTCAATCTCAGAGCTCTTTTCTTAGTGTGATTCAGGTGTGATGGAGCATACCCGTTCTTAAGATAATAAATGATGTCAGCATACAATGGTTCTGCATTGTTTAGGCTTACCTCACACATTTGTACCTCTTCAGATGAAATTTCAGAAATTTGCGATGCTCCAGCCAACATTTTGCAGAAGCCTTGACCTCTTACAATGTTTGCTGGTTTGATTTCAAGGTCGTATTCCTGTAAAGCAGTGATCCAATTGGCCCTTTTCTCACCCACATCCTTCTGTACTAGAAGATTTCTTACCGCTGGAAACGGTACTATGATCTTAGTACGGGTTTTAAGTAAGAAAGGTCTGAAATATTTGATTGCTTTGAAAACAGCATAGGCCTGTTTCTCCATGTCTGAATAATTGAGTTCAACACCTTGTAAATTTGAGCTAAAAAACACAATTGGGGCTTCCGCTTTTTCTTGATTTTCTTGAGTTAGAATTGTGGCATATGATTTCTCTGAGGCAAATGTGTATAAAATAAAAGATTCTGAAAAATTCGGGGTTGTTAAAGATGGAGCATTAATAATAGCTTGTTTGATCAGGTTGAATGCTTCATGTTCATCTTGACCATATTTAAAATTTGAATTCTTTTTAATCATTTTTTGCAAAGGAGACACAATTCGTGAAAAATCTGGGACAAATCTCTTTACAAAATTGATTTGACCAAGGAAAGATTGCATGGCCTTTTTATTATGAGGTAGGGATATTTCAGAAATTTCTTTGATTCTGTCAGGATCAATGTGAATACCGGATTTTGACACTAAGAATCCTAGAAGTTTTCCTTCACTTAATGCGAAAAAATATTTCTTTGGGTTAAGTGAAATTCCATACCTTAAACATCGTTGAAAGATTTTTTTTAAGTCTTTGAGATGGTCGCTTCGCTTCTTGGAGTACACTGTTATATCATCCAAATAAATTACTACAGATTTATTGACTAAACCCTTGAATGCGATGTCCATGGCTCTCTGAAATGTAGCGTTGACATTGATCAAACCAAATGGCATCTTCTGATATGTGTATGTGCCCCATTTAGTTCGGAATGTGGTTTTTAACTGATCATCGAGATGTACCAGCACTTGATTGTATCCTGAAAATCCATCTAAAAAAGACATTAGTTCTAATCCTGCTACTGCCTGTAATATCTGCTCCATAGGCGGGAGGGGAAAATTGTCTTTTTGACAGGCTTTGTTGAGATTCTGAAAATCGATGCAGATTCTAATATCTCCATTTTTCTTTCTAACGGGTACCATATTGGAGACCCATTTGGAATTCTGACGAGGAAAATTATTCTGGCTTTTAATAACTTATTTAGCTCAGTTTTTATCTAGTTTTCTAAATTGGTCTGGATTTTCCTAAGCTTCTGTTGGACAGGTTTTTTGTTGTCAATCATAGGGATAGTATGTTGAATGATAGAAGTGTCGTATGTATTCATCTCATCGTAATTCCAGGTAAAAACATTTTTGTATTGTCTCAAAAGACGAATATATGCTAGTTTTTCTTCAGGGGCTAGGCAGTGGCCTAGATTAACGTTTTGTGGTTTATCATCGGTTCCCAGGTTTACTAATTCGTAGTTCAGAGTCGAACTCTAGAGATTAAAATTAGTAGACCTTTTAAACCGACTTTTCAAATCGTATAAGTCTTCGAACTTAACCACCAATTTAGGTATAGCATTATTAGTGCTATCTTGTTGTATTTGTCGATCGTGATGGTCTTCGTCAATTATTTGATTGGAGTAGGATCCTTCAGAAGTGAGGAAAATTTACAATATCAAATCGTCATTGAATACTCTCTAGTTTGAATGTTGTCAGGAATGGACGGTCTAAAGATTAATTCTATGAGAATCTATCTGGACTAAAATCTTCGAGGGAATGAGTCTAGAGGCTACATTAGCTAAAAGGTCTGCGCTCCAATTTTGGAGTCTTGGATTGACGAAATATTGAATGCTATGAAATGCTCAGTCAGATCTTGTACTAAAGATTGATAGTGTTTCAAATGACTTGATAGGCAATGTATGGTGTTACGTACCTGTTTGACGACAATCTCAGAGTCTCCGAAGACTTGAAGATACTTGACGTTCAACCCGATTGCTTTGTAGAGGCCTTGTACCAAGGCCTCATATTCCGCTGTATTGTTTGTGCAATCGAATTCAAGTCTGCACGTAAGCATGGTCTTATTTCCTTCTGGACTAATCAGAACGCATCCTGCTCCTGCTCCTTCGTTGGATTTAGAGCCATCAAAATACAATTTCCAAAACAAAGATGTATTTACAGGTTTCTCTACAAAATTAACACACTTTGAATTATCAATTTAGGAAAAAATTTCAACTTGGGACAAAAATGAATTTTCTAAGTAAGGTGATGTATGCGCATTGAAATTTCCGAGGAAAGAATCTACCGAGTAATTGCCTATGATGCTGCTGTTATATGCTATTGCTTCATTTTCTCCCTCCAATTCCGTTACTATATACTTCTGGTGTAACTCTCGTTCAACCTTTATTTGATTCGGTTTACCATTGTAGGGTAACCACATGTGCGACTAGTCGGTTGAGAAGTATCCATGGAGTTTTTTGGACCAATCCCTGCTAAGAATTAAGTCATAGAATTCTGGGATATGAGCTACTAGAATGTCAATAACCTGACATACCTTCAGGTTAGACGACAATCTTATGGTGACTTGATTAAGCTCACCAATCACTTCGACTTGAGATCGATCAAGCTGAACTATGCGCACTACAGATTTTTGTGGTTGAACATTCAACTTGGCACATATTGATCTGGGTAAAATATTTGTTGAAGCCCTAGAATCTACCAAACAATTGTGCACATTTTTATTGAAAATTTCATAAGTGAGAAGAAAAGGGGGAGTGTGAGATCTTGATCTTCCTCCAATCAAGGCGATGTCATTTGGATCAATCTTATTGATCGTATTGGTTGGAGGTCTTCCCATGTTGTGGGAAGCTGCAGCTATAGGAAAATATGTAGTAGGCACGACATGTAATTCTTTCATCATTATCTTTTGTTGATGTTTCAATTTGCTCAATTCATAAAGATTGATATTAACCCTCGTCTTTTTCATGTCATCAATAATATTGTATTCCATTTCATCCGACACTATCAGTGTTCTCAATGGAGGTGTTTGATCGGTCGGACTGGGCTAGATTGAGTCGCTTTAGCAGTTGTTTTTTTTGTTGCGACTTTATCTTTCGCTGCAGGGCTTGCGCCCTTCTGCTTAGGGGCAGTTTGGGGAGGATCAAGTTGATTTTTGCTTCGTGTGCTAACCGGAAATGCTTCTTGATCTTCTTCTTGTGGGAGGATGAAATCCCACATTCCTTGTAGTTCAACAACTTCTTCGTCATCAGTCTGCCCTTCAGTGGTACTCTCTTCTTCTTCCTCTTCTTCGGATTCGACATTTGAGATAGCGTTGGGTGGTTTCACATCCATTGAAGGGCCTCTTTTAAAAGCTCTGTAGGGCTTTTTTGAAGAAGTTTCTGCTACCTGTTTTTTATGTCAATCATCTCATTGGACATGGTCTTTAATACTTTTTGCAATCCTTCCAAATCGAAAGGATCTTTTGTTTGTTTCTTCTTGGGGTCTTCCTTGAAGGTGACTTTTTTAGATTTGTGTTCCTCTATCGCAGATCTCTTCTCCAGGGCTATTACGCGTTTCTCTACTGCTATCGCCTCTGTCAGGTTTTCAACTAAAGTTGGTTTATTTTCCCTATCGACGAAGACTGCTAAGTTTGATGGTAAGGCCGTAATATACCATTCACATCGTACTTCTTCACTGGGTTGGGAAGCAGTGGGAATTTTGTTGAGGATTTTATTGAACCATAAATTGAAATCTTTGATGGGTTCTCTAGCCTTGGCTTTAAGATTGGATAGGTCACTGATTAGCGTTGTCGTTGATCTGTCATCACCAAACTTGGTGAGGAATTGACTTTGAAAAATGTCCCAACTTGTGATAGACCCGAAGGGTAATGAAAAGTACCATGAACCGGCTGTTCCTTGCATTGTATAGGGGAAAAGCCGGACAACAGCGTCCTCATTGGTAACTCCGTTGAGATTGACAGAAAGCATGAAATTGTTAATGTGCTCTTCAGCTAGCATGCCTGCTTCTGGATTGAATTTGGGTAGCCATTTCTCAGGATGGGCCGGTATTTGGCTCAGGGGTGGAGGCATTAAAACTGCCCCAGGATTGTTCCATGGAGACTGGGCCATAGTTGAGCTGCTAGTAAATGAAAGTGCAGAGGATGATCCCTGAGGCTGGGAAGATGAAGATATTATGATCTTAGATGATTGAAGAAGAGGGGTTATGGAAGATGGATGAGTGATTTGGAATGAAGATGTGGGTGGCTGACTTCGTGGTGAGGGAGTTGAAATGGACGATGTAGATGAAAGAGTCTCACTGTCAGACTCTTGTGGTGTTTTCCTTGCTATTTTCCCGGTGGGGAGAGGGAATTCAGTTGGCTGGAAGTCAAATTTTTCACTCTTTAATCTGGTCAAGGGATGAGCAGGATTGTACTGCGAAGTCAGGCTGCTTTGAGATTTATCAGACCTCAGGGTAAAAATAGAAGATCCCTGGAGTTTACGAATTAGAGTTTGAACTTCAGGGGGTTCAATGGTAGATTGGTCTGAAATATTAGGGTATGTAGTAGCGGTTAATACTCAAGCGACTCCTGAATCTGGATTTAAACGTACTGGGGAAGTCGGGGGAGTTGATGAGGGAGATTTACTCTTAGAATGGTATTTAGATTTTGATTTAGGTGCCATTCATAGTTCGCGAACCTCCTTCTAGCACCAAATATGTTGAAGCCCCGAAAATCAGGTTGACAACAAGGGGGATACCCACCCGGTATGGACCTTGGTTGGCAGCTCCTTATCCGTTTGGTATAGCGGGTCCGATTGGGGATAATGGGACCAATTTCCCAATCTAAGGGTGTGTGTGTGTGTAGAGTTGGATGATGCTGATCTAAGAGTACTTAAAGCTAATTTAATTCATACTTTTAAACTAACTCTACGCTATTGTAATCTAATGAGAAACAACACATCTAATCTACGCTAACCCGGGGTGTATTTCTTCTATTATGCGATCTAAAGAGATTTCAAACAATAACTGGTAATAAAGATCATTAAGCTATTATAAGAATCTAAATTAATTAAGATAAACCACTTTGCATAAGAAGTTAGGCAAAACAGTTGTGAACAACATATCACATAATAAGTTATTCATATATCAAACATAAATAAATGGCTCCACCGTATAGAAGTGCCAAATGGTAACTCATACATTCATGCAATAACATATAAACAATTGAAAATTGTATATCACTTTAAGAATATAAGCAGAAATGGCCAAGAGATAAAAGTACCATTTATGACTAATCCTACTCATAAGCTTCAAGCAAAAATGATTTATCTCTACTTGTTCTAACATCTACTAAGAGTACAAAAGTGCAACTTCAGTAGCAGACATCAAATGCAAACATTAATAAATCTCGATCCATCCATTCATCAAAGCCTCCTTTGAGGGTGCAGAAGTGCATGTTTCGAGGACAAGTTTTTTACAAATTTCTAGACCCTTCTCTAAATGCCTGAGAAGGGTTTAAATACTGCTAACTAATTAACTTAATTACATAAATTTAGGATACGGTTTTAAATGACCACCCTTCTGATAAAGAAAAACTATTTCTAAAAATTGAATCTAATTCTGAACCATTTCTGTATTTGCTCCTTAGTGCTGCAAGCATGCAACATTCGCCTAGGAAGAGTCGGTTGGTCGCCTTCCGCTTTCGTTTGAGCTATGAAAATAGAAATAACAAGCGCTGACACCACTTTCTGGTAAACTAGAAGATATTTTCAAGAATCTTCCTCTGGCTGGGTGTATTCACTGCGTGTATACTTGGTAATAAATCAAATTTCTCTCAAACTGATTCTGCTTTTACTATTTCGGATTCTGGCCTTGCGAATGACTGAACAAGTTAGGGACTTTACTCTCTGAACAATTTTCTGCATCGAAAGCTGCCTCCGTTCTTTGTTCTGGGCTTTTCTGGTGCATTTTCCTTCTTTAGCGCCTTTTTCTTTTTTGCTTTACCAGGCATAAGCTTCAGGGTCTTTTGTAAACATGCTGCTTTTGTGCGCCTTTGACTCTGAGCTTTAGATGGCCTATTGACATCAGCATCCGTTGAGTGATACTCTGGATTCTGTGGTCCTGTCGCATGCGGCATCCGTTTCTAAAGGGATCTCTTCTCTATTCTCCGAGCATTGACGCTTTCCCCTTTTCCTTAGATGTTTCCTGCACATTGCTTCATGTTATTTCCTGTCTTACAGTTTACGCAAAGGAAAAGAGTAATGATAATAAATATTGACATGAAAGCTTTAAGCTCTTATGAATGCATAATCATGACACCCATAGCGAACTGACTCTTCAAAAAACACAAAACTGTCCTTCCTGAATACTTTGGCGTACAATCATTAATTTCTTTTAAGGCGCGTGCCCAATTTTGGTTTACAGACAGCTTTCCTTGAATACTGCGCCGAGGAAAATTCGCGATGGGTGATTTCTGCGACTCGCATCGCGGATCGCGTCGTCAAGATGTGTCATTACAGAAAATCATGATCGCGAATTTTCATAAATCGCATTTATCGCAGCATTGCAGATCACGTTTAGTCATTCAATCATTGTGTGCTGCTTATGCAATGTTGTGATATGCGACGTTGCATATCGGCCGTCGGAGATTTCTTAAGTTTTTTCATTTAAGAGCGCTCCATAATGAATGCGACACGATGAATTTTGCGTCGCTTCTTCGCAGTTTATTATGCTCATAAGAAAACGTTTCATTCTCTTCTCGTGATGCGATAAAGTTTTAAGGAGTTGAATACAAAAATTTTCATAAAATATTTGTTTGGATTTTTTATTAAGGGTCCTTATCTGCTTGGTGTTATTGCTAATATCAAACAAAGAGGGGGGTTGTTGGTGCCCACAACAGAACCATGCATTTCTCAAGGAAAATTATCCTGCCCCATATATTGACCAGATTTTTTATGACTGTGTTGGTTGCGAAATTTATTCATTCATGGATGTATTTTCGGGCTATAATAAAATCAACATTCTCCTAGTGGACCAACCTAAAACTACTTTTATTTGTCCCTAGGGAAACTTTTCCCATAGTAAACTCTTGTTCAGTTTAAATAATCCTAGGGCCACGTTTCAACGTGCCATGGATTACGCTTTTCATGATATCAAGCACATCATTCAACCATATTTGTATGACCTCCCTTGTCACTCAAAACATCAGACTGATCACCCAAGGCATCTTCAGGCTAATTTCCTTCGTAATATACATTATAACATTTGACTTAACTGACACAAATTTCTTTTGTGTCATTTATGGTCAACTCATAGTTTTGGTTATATCGAAACAAAGAATTTGCATTGATCCATTGAAAGTGCAGGAAATTGTTGATTTTCCTACACATTCTTCTCTAGTTCAATTACAAAGACTCCAAGTGAAAGCCAAAATTCTATGGAGATTCATCCCTAATTATGTTGAATTAACCAAAGGATTTACTCGCTTGCTAAAAAAAGGGGTTCCCTTCCATTGGGACGACGCAACTCAGAAAGCGTTTGATGTCGTGAAAGATGTACTGGTTCGGGAATCTCTTCTATATTCTCCTAACTATCAGTGTGATTATTTCATGTATCTTGTTACTTCCATTTCTACTATAGAAATGGTATTGGTCCAAGAAGATGATTTAGGGACTGAACACCCCATTTACTATCTAAGTTGGAATCTTAACAATATTGAAATTAGATCTTCCCATGTAGAAAAGTTGGCTTTGGCGGTCATTCAAGCCGTCCAAATATTTCTCCATTACATCTTTCTTCACAAAAATATGGTCATTTCTGATTGCAACCATATGACATACATTTTGTCACATCAATTGCTCAGGGTAAGTACTCGAAATGGATTTTCATCTTACAATAATTTGACCCGGAGTTCATCAAATCCAAGTCAAATAAATTCTTAGTTTTTGTAGAACTAATGTGTGATCTCCCTTCCACTAATTCAAAATATACATCTGAATATTCGATTACCAATGAGTCATTGTTTCTGTTCTCGTCGTCTGACCCATGGTATGGAGATTTCTTGATTTATCTCTAGACCAATACTTTATGTTCTAATAGCTCTCGCTCGGAGCAGCGACAAATTCGTTACCAAGCCCAAAATTACATCATTATCGGTGACACACTTTACTGTCATGGTATGAATACGATCTTACGAAGGTGCCTCACATTAGAGGAGGTCGAGAAAGTCTTAAATTAATACCACTCCGGGGCATGTGCCAAACATTTATTTGGTTATTCTACTGCCCAAAAAAAATTATGTGCTAGTTACTTCTAGCCTACCATATTTCGAGATTGCATTCTCGTTGTCTAGAAGTTTCATGCATGCCAAATATTTGATCATAAGACCTGTGCTCCGCCCGCTCTGTTGCATCCCATTATTGTTGTTGGTCCCTTTGATAAATGGGGTGTCAAATTTATGACATGTAATCCTCACTCGGCCAGGGGGCATGGTTATATTATTGCTATTGTTGACTACTTTACTAAGTGGGTTGAGGCGATGCCTACATTTAACAACACATGTGAAATAATTGCATACTTCTTTTCAACCACATCATTGTATGGTTTGGTTTTCCAC
>APFE031352474.1:12747-37506 GCA_000404065.3 Pinus taeda | reverse complement strand
CAGAAATGGTCAAGAGATAAAAGTACCATTTATGACTGGTCCTACTCATAAGCTTCAAGCAACAATGATTTATCTCTCCTTGTTCTAATATCTACTAAGAGTACAGAAGTGCAACATCAGTAGCAGATACCAAATGCAAACATCAAAAAATCTTGATCCGTTCATTCATCAAAACCTCCTCTTAGGGTGCAAAAGTGCATGTTCTGAGGACAAGTTTTTGACAAATTTCTGGACCCTTCTCTAAATGCATGAGAAGGGTTTAAATACTGCTAAATAAATAACCTACTTACATAAATTTAGGATATGGTTTAATGACCGCCCTTTTTCTAAGAAAACTTATTTCTAAAAAATAAAATCTAATTCCTAACTATTTCTGCTTTTTCTCCTTAATATTGCAAGCATTCAACATTTGCCTGGGAAGAGTCGGCTAGTTGCCTTCCGCTTTTGTTTGAGTTAAGCAAACAGAAATGGCAAGTGCTGGCACCATTTTTTAGTAAACTAGAAGATATTTTTGGGAATCATCCTCTGGCTGGGTGAATTAACTGCGTATATACTTGGTAATGACCAAAATTTCCCTCAAATTGCTTCTGCCTTTTCTATCTTGATTTTCGGACTTGCGAATGACTAAGCAAGTTAGGGACCTTGCTTTCTGAACAATTTTCTTAGCGCATCAAAAACTGCCTCCGTTCTTTGATCTGGGCCTTTCTAGTGCATTTTTCGCCTTTAGCGCCTTTTCCTTTACCGGGTATAAGCTTCGGGATTTTTTGTAAACATGTTGCTTTTGTGAGCTTTTGACCCTGAGTGTTGAGTCGGCCATTAATGTCAGCATCTGTTCAGAAATGCTCTGGAATTTGTGGTTCCATTGCATGCAGTATCCGTTTATGAGGTCATCTCTTCTCTGTCTCCGAGCATTGACGCTTTCCCTTTTTCTTTAGATGTTTCCTATTTTTCATTCCTGCAGTTCACGCAAAGGAAAAGAGTAATGACAATAAACATTTACGCGAAAGCTCTAAGCTCTACAAATGTATAAAATAATGCCACCCATTGTGAACTGACTCTTCGACAAACACAAAACTGTCCTTCATTAACACTTTGGCATACATTCATTAATTTTCTTTAAGGTGGCATCCAATTTTTTGGTTTACTGACAGCTTTTCTTGAATGTTGAGCTGAGGACAATTTGCGATGGGCGATTTCTGCAACTTGCATTATGTTATCGTGTTATCTCATTTTGTCAAGATTGTGATATCGCATATCGCAGATCGTAGATTGTAACATCGCAGCATCGTAGCATCGCGTTTATTGCAAGATCACAGATCGTGTTAAATCATTGTGTGTTGTTTATGCGATGTTGCGACATGCGATTTCGTATATCGGCCATTGGATATTTCTTAAGATCTTCATTTATGGGCGCTTCTTAATGTATGCAATGCGATGAATTTCGCGTGGCTTTTTTGCAGTTTTTATTGTGCTCACAAAGAAATGTTCTACTCTCTTCTCGTGATGCGATATATTTTTAAGGAGTATAATAAATAAAAAAAATTGAATTTTTTACTAAGGGTCCCCACTTGTTTTATGTTATTGCTAATACTAAAGAAGGAGGGGGGTTGTTGGTGGCCACAATAGAAGGTTGATGAGTTTCCTCTAAAACTATTGGAGGTTTACTCTTTTCAACCATCGTGTCAGTATCAATGATTTCAACTGTCTCAATGGTCTCCTATTGCTCATTTATAGGATTAATCTTGGGCTTCTTCCTATACATGATTTCAAACATGTCATCTGTAGTATGCACTTCAGAGCTAGAGCCTTCTTCCCTGGTTCTTTTTACATTTCTGTCCTGCATGGTTGGAGTATGTAGAATGGGACTAATACCCATCTATTGCTGTAGGGTTGGAACCTGTATAAAGGAAATAGTATATATATGTTTTTCCACATCTATTAAGGTATTTTCCATCCACTCTAACTCGTTGGCATATATTTCAATATTTGGCTTGGACTCATGCATAAAAGGGCTTAATTTGAACTTGAGCCTTAATTTGTTTATGACTCCATTAGGGTCATACTTCCACATGAAACTCCTACTGAACTTCATTTGCTGTAAAATTTTCTCTGCTTCTTGTCCAACTTCCCTATTTATTACAAATAAAAGGGCCCAGTTGGTTTTTTATCTTGAACTATGTTTTCTTTCTAGCTTACAGAAAATTGACCTCATCTGAGTTTATGATCTGCCTGAAATACTCTAATGCAAATATCCTCATGGGGAGGTATTTGGGTAGCTTGTAAGGAGTGAGTTAGCATCCATATATCCTGTTTTTAGTGTGGTCCTGGTATAGATACCAATCTCCTACTCTATTGTTCTTAAACAAATGCAAAACTCTTTTTATCTCATCATTGATTCTGGGTTGATTTCTACTAGTTAGCATGTTTACAACTAGATAAACAAAGGAATCAATGAACTCTTTATAACTGAAAATAGTGGAATATTTTTGGATTAAGGGTGTCCAAAAGATGACTATGGTCTTTAGTGTCCAACTTTTGGATGCTGACTGGAAACTTGTCTGACTGGAAATACAGGAACATGTGGAACAATACTGAAGGGTATTTGAATACTCTTTCATTTGGAAGTTAGATCAATTGATCATGGATCATATCTACCAAGAACTGGGCAAAAAATAGAGAGGAAAGCAAGTACAAGATCATCTACAAATTCATCATAGTTATACCCTAAGATACAAGATAGCATGGTTAAAATTTGTTTGGACCTTTCAGGGAAAATAGTGGCAGAGTATGGAGGACTATTTGTAGGAGTATGAGTCTCTTCTAGGATGAATGTTTGAAAGATTTGAGCCTTCCAAGGAAGTTCCAGCTTTATGTAAAGTTGAAGCAAGGCTTTAATGGAAAATGGGATCTCCTTTGGATTTGGCTGGATCTGCAGCATGTGATTTATGGATTTAGCAATGATTGTAAACAAAATCTGTTGGTTAGGAGAGACTATGGCTCTTTGACTTGGGATATAGCAATCTTGGCAGAAGTGGATGATTTCTGGGAACATGTATACTTGTGGGAACAAGTATTTGGGAAAATTTGATTCCCATAGATGAATTTCATCATTCTGGTTCAGGAATTTATCTTTACTCCAGTAGTGGAGTTTTAATAGATGGCTAGAGGTGGTTGTGTCTTTAATTTGGAAATCTTCGTCGGCCAATGGGAGGTGGTCAATGTCCAGGTGAGGGGTTTGCAGGGTTTTTTCACTCAGAATGCTTTGGGAAGCCATAATTTGGTTTGTTCTATTGAATTATTCTTTTTTTGGCTTAGGAGTAAGCTTAGGGGCTATGGAACAGTAGGAAGGGTGAATATAATCTACAACAAAAGGGCCTTTGGATGCATAATGGGTTTCTTTTAGTTTGTCATGGTATTTTAATTAATTAAATTAATTAACCTTTCATTAATTATTGTGTAGAGTTTTAAATAGAGGGCCATTCTGGTTGTTTCAAGAATACCCGGAAAACATAGATTTCGTGTGCAATCAATGTTGTATGGTAGCAGCAAAGGTTTTTGAAACTTGAATTGTCTGTGTGCTACTTCAATTTGGAATCTGTAGGGTCTTTAGGTTGTAAATGGGTTGAAAACGTTTGAACAAGATTTCCGGGTGTTGGAATTGGTTGACAGAGACGTTTGCAATGAAAAATCAATGAAAAGAGTGAAAAGGGGGATTTTTCAGCTTTTATCTAACAATGGTTAATTTTAGCACGGGATTAACGAATAAACAGTGAGTAGTTTTCTTTTACGCGGGGTGGCAGTTTTATGCCATATCACACTGTTTTTGGGTGGAGGGTGGTATTTTTTGAGAGCACACGATACAACGTGGTACTACCACATTACGAAACAGTGATCGGCCAAAACCGTGAATCTCACATGCTTTTGGGATTTTAAGTGGCGGACGATGGGAGTGTGCGATATGGATATGGGTCGTCAGATCTAGAGGTGGGAGATCATAGAGCTATCGCGTGGCGGAGTTGTGAGGGGGGAGTTGGGGAGTAGGGTCAGGTTTAATTACAATGAAATGCAATTAATTAGAAAGTAATTAGGGGATTTTGATATATGAGATGGGTTAATAGGGTATCGAGGAATTATAAAAATGGCGGGTTAAATATATACAGCGGGACTAGGGGTTAGAAAATAACATAGGGTTTAAGTTTAAAGGGTATTGGGGAAAGTTTTTAATGGGGCCGACACATTTATTCATTCAACTTAGGATAAAGAGGTTTTAGTGGGTTTTTAAGGAAAAAGGGGAATTAATAAAAGGTGGGGGGGGGGGGAGGGGGGGGGGGGGTGGGGGGGGGTGGGGGGTAATTATTGTGATGGGAATGGTTTCACACTAAGAAAAGGGGTTTCGGGAAGGGGAAATGTGGAGGGAAATTAATAAATGGGTTTAGTGAAATGAGGGGAAATTAGTGAATAAGCTTTAGTGAATTGACCTTTGCCTTTAATAATTCCTCCTGCAAATGAAACATAGGATCAAGTATGATGGCGGTGCATTTTGAGCTAGCAAACTTGTGCATTTCCAAAACTTCTTCTACCTACTCTTTAGTTACCCTAGCATTTTCTCTTCATTCATTGGGTGCATTTGACCTTGCTGACCCTTCATTTCTTTTTCTTTGATAAACAAACTATCTAATTCTAACCTTATAACTTCCAATGGCTCATATTAAACTGATGATCTCGTTAGTATTCCCTACCTAACTACTGATCTCCCGAGATTAAATAGTTTGGCTAGATCTGTATTCTCTATCTATTAACATGAAATTTAAAGCATGAATGAATCAAGTTTAAACTACTTTGACCATCATGGACTTGTGGCATTTTTGACATGATGCACACAATATCATTTACCAAAGTAAAGTCAAAAAGCAGTGGCATTTGAATTTGCACACTTTCAGAATCTATTTTGATCTCTCTTTGTGGGGTTCATATCTTATAATTTTTTGATCTTTTTCTTTCTTTTAGTCCTTTGATTATTCTTTTAGCACTTCACCCTCTTTACTTTTTTTATCTTTAATATGGGAAAACATTTTGCAAAAAGAAAAAGTATGTACAATATTACAAGACTAATCATAGTCAATTCAAAATTATGAATCCTATTATTATAGGGCTCTAACATTGGCTCCACATGAGGATGGCATTTCCTGCTAAAAATCAAGAAATTTAAGATTAGTAGCCTTTGAAACTTTGACTGTGGTTGCCTTGTAATTGCTTCTCTATGATCTGCTTTATTCATACATATGATGTTACGCCTTTCAAAGCTTAGGGCCTTCACTTCAGGCTTCAACTTCAAAAGATAATCATCTGATCCAATATAAACTTTGCAATATTATATACAATGAGCAAAGGAAACAAATGAACTAATGTTGATTTGGGGATAAGTAATGCTTCAACATTCTACCATTGACTGGTCCACCTAGTAAATCTGTTCCATCTAATTGACTCAAGAAAAATGCATTGTTACCTTTGTAACCATAAATGATATAAGGGCCTTGCAATAGGAATTCAAATTTACATTGTTTACCCTTTTCTTCTCTTCTGGAATCCCATTTGAGTACTTTGTAACCTATGTAAAAATTATCAGCTTTGGTTTTCTTATCAAAAATCATTTTGATTTTATCTTGGATCACTTGGGTTTGACATAGAATTCTTCCCTGGTTTGTTGCAAATGTATTCTCTGATTTATCCTCCTTTGGATATCATTTGGTTCTACTTGAAACCCTTGAATCATTTTGATCATTGGTACTCCTAAAGAGGACGAAAAAAAAAAAAAAAAAATCCATTCCACATACTAGTTGATAAGGAGATGTACCAATGGACTTTTTGGTAGTTAGTGTGTCTGCCCATAAGGCATTAACCAATTTTAGTTCCAGGTCTTCTTATTGTCTTCTAATAGTTTCTTGATGATATTAATAAGGCTTTTGTTTGCGGATTTTGCAAGTGCATTACCTTGATGGTAATAAGCAATGGAATGGCCAAGGGTAATGTGATATCTGTTACAAAAGTCTACCATTTTCTTGGATTTGAAAGCAGCTACATTATCAGTAATAATCTTTTGTGGGTATCCAAACCTACAAAGGATGTTTTTCTCAAGGAATGAAACGATGTCAAAGTCTGTGGCTTGTCTAGAAGAGATGGCTTCTATGCATTTAGTAAAGTAGTCAGTGGCTGTCAAAATCCATTTATGCTGGGCTGACGAGGATGGGTGAATTTCACCAAGGAAATCTAGACCCCACTACTGAAATGGTATTTTTGCCTTCAAATATTTGGCATTTGTGGCAGGAGGTCACATACTTCTTGACATTTTGTTATGAAACCAGCTCACAAAAAGATAGAAAAGATATATGAATGCCTTAGAAATAAGTCTCTTCGAGGGGGAAACCTCCTTTACATTACACAAATGAACAATTCTTGGATGACACAAATGACAAGACCTCCTTTCTATATATAGAAGTCTAAGGGGTCATAACATAATCAAATCCGACATACTAATAATAATATAGAGGCACACTAATAACAATAGTGGGCTTCTATGGGGCACAATAATAACAATATGGGGACTACATGGGCACAAAAATATAATAAGGGGGTTGTAATAATAGCAATAAGGGGTTACACTAGTATTATAGGGACCTAACATGCCCCTCTCCTTCAAAAAGTGTTGTCCTCAATGCTTGAGTAGTTCTTGATGCTTCTATATAAAATTCTTGTCCTCCCATGTGGAATCTTTAGCAAGTAAGTTCTTCCACTTGATGAGATACTCTGAAATTGATCAATTTTGTAGTTGTTGGGTTCTTGTTTCTGTGACTGCTCTAGGTTCCAATATGATTTTCCTTCCTCGTCAAGTTCTAGCAATATTGTTTGAAATGGGATCTTCTAGAACTTTTGAATGAGTGGCGACACTTCATCATCCTTCTTCCATTCATCCCTTGCTTCATTTATCCAATCTAGTTGGTTAATAAAAATAACACAAAACAATGCTTCCACATCCTCATCCCTTCTTGAGAATGCATCTTCAACAACATTTGGCTTCTGGTTTTTGTAGATTATTTCAAAATCATAACCCAACATGTTTGTGACCCATTTGTTCTAAAAAGTATTTCAGACTATCATGATCCAATTTTACCTTGAAGTGTCTTCCCATTAGGTAAGGTCGCAATTTCTTAAGTGCATGTAGTATTGCCAACATTTCCTTCTCATTGATATCTTGCTTGAGATGTAGCCATAAAAATACCCAATCACCTACATCAAAACTTCTTTCATTGTGATGTTGATCTGCCTCTTGTTTCATTTGATTCTACACCAAAGTGACATTATCCTTTAAAAGTTGGAGAACTTGTTTTTGATGCTTGATTTGATCTTTCAATGCTTGAACCTTTTTCTTCTTGCTATGTCCTTCTATCTTGAGAGTTTGAGTGGTAATTTCTTCCAATGCATCACAAGATATGGCAGGATTCATTTCTTGATGATCAATGTGATCTTTCACTTCTTGAAGATTTTTCTTCTTGATATGTCCTTCTATCTTGATAGTTTGAGGAGTGGTAATTACAGCCAATGCATTACAAGATATGCTAGGATTGATTTCTTCTTTCTTGATGTGATCTTTCACTTCTTGAACCTTTTTCTTCCTGATATGTCCTTCTATCTTGAGAGTTTGAGGAGTTGTAATTATTGCCAATTCTTTACAAGATATGGTCAGATTCATTTTTTCTCTCTCTAGGGTTGGTTCCTGGTGTATATTCTCTTCTTTTGATGTTTCTTGATCCTTTTCTTCCTCCTCTTCATAATCTGTGTAAAATAATTTCTTCTCAGAACACTTATGACCTTTAGTGTATTTTCTATCACAATTGTAACAAAGCTATTTTTCTCTTTTTTCTTCCAATTGTTGCGATGTAAACCTTGTAGGTTGTGGAAGGCTAGGAGAAAAAACAATTCCATAATTATAGTCATGAGTGGTGGGATTCCTTGTTTCCATAATTTCGCTTTCAATTTTTCTTGCCAACCTGAATGCCTTCTCCAATGAATCAGGTTCCCAAAGATGAACTTCATGTTGAATGCTATCCTTTAAAGTCCCTATGAAGACATCAATCCTTTTCTTCTCTGGAATATCATTTACCCTTATATTCAATTTTTTGAAATCCTCAATGTTCTCTGCCATTGAACACTTTTGTTTGAGATTTATCAACTGGCTAAAGAAGGTGTTTTGCTTTGTATCCTCATAATGAACTATCATTTCCTCTGTGAAAATTGACCACGTAACAAGTGGTTTACGATAGCAAAGCCCTTTATACCATAAAAATTGATCCAGTTCTAAATATGAAGATGCAATAATTAACTTTTGTAACAATTGCACCTCATGTAGATCAAAATATTGCTCCATCTGCAGTATCCAATTTACCGGATCCTTGCCATCAAACTTCCTCATATCGCCTTTTCTTGATTTTAGGAGCTCGATTTTGAAAAGACTACAACTTTGTAATTTTGGCTCTTCTAGTTCTGAAATTGTGACCTGAAGTAGCCCTATGTGTCCTCTTTCCAATGCCACCATTCTGATCAAAATTGGATTCTCCAAGAAAGTGTTATGCAAATCTCCCAAGATGACCTGATTATATACCTTTTTAGAAGAGAAAACTTGTATGAAGTACCACATGTCACTATTTTGAACTTTGGATCTAAAAAATATATACAAGAAACTACAGTCCGTCCTCTTTTTGTAACTTCTTACAAAATTTCAATTTGTTGCTCAGAGAGACAGTTATGACAATTTCTGAAGGTGACCTATTTGGAATGTAATTTTGTGGCCTGCAAAAACCCTAACTTCCTCAGACTATATCTCTGAAACTATAGCAAGACAGGATCTGAAATTCAGAGCTGATGTTCAAACCGATTTCTTCTCAACTTGTTTTTTGGTTTAGCTTCTGAAACTTCATAAAATCCCACGATGACCTATTTTAGTTGAAATTCTAGAGCTTGCAAAAACCCTAACTTCCTCAGATCATATCTCCAAAAATATAGTGAGACAAGCTCTGAAACTCAGACCCAAGGTTTAGCGTGAGATTTTCTCAAATGGGTTTTGTTTTTTCTCCTGAAATGCCGCATAAAACAAGTTATAGTGAAAATGCCACGATGACCTATTTTGAGCAGCAAAACCCTAGAATCGAAAGCTCTGACACCAAATGTTATGAACCAGCTCACAAAAAGATAAAAAACATAGATGAATGCCTTAGAAATAAGCCTCTTCGAGGGGGCAACCTCCTTTACATTACACAAATGAACAATTCTTGGATGATACAAATGACAAGACCTCCTTTCTATATATAAGAGTCTAAGGGGTCATAACATAATCAGATCCGACATAAAATAATAATCTAAGGGCACACTAATAACAATAGTGGGCTTCTATGGGGGACAATAATAACAATATGGGGACTACATGGGCACAACAATATAATAAGGGGTTTGTACTAATAACAATAAGGGGTTACACTAGTAGTATAGGGACCTAACACAATGCAAAAAGGATGGGGCAGTAAAAACCTGCCCTTAAAATCTTATCAACAGTTGTTTTCCAGTTGTTGTGGCCACAACCACCACCCTATTTAAATATGTTCTGGTAGAAAATATGAATGGGTCCCCTAGATGTTTGATCTTTCACTTCTTTGAATGATCTGTTTTTATCCCAAGGATTTAAACTCTGTGTCGAGTCAAATCCCCAATTTTTAATGCTTAAGCTCCCTTTATAAATATTTGTCGCATGATTCATCTATAACCCTTTCCATTCCTTCATTCATATCCTCCATCGGGACCTTTTCATCCCTCAAAAACCTTCTATTGCACCTTTATTTTCATTATAACTCTTTACACTGGAAATGCTTCACAAACATGCATAAATCACCCTTTTCTGCCTATCGCAATCAACACAATGCATACCATAAGGCACCGGACCTAACAGCATTATTAACCACATTATATATATTTTGGGTCGGGATCCCCATCGCATATTGCAATCAGCCGAGTCCAGGGCTTTTATATAACATGCACCAATATACTCCGGACCCGACGGAATTATTAACCATATTATATATATATATAATATATATATATATATATATATTATATATATAATATATATATATAAGATATATATATATATATAATATATATATATATAATATATATATATATATATATATATAGATATATATAATATATATATATATATATATATATTATATCGGTCCGGAGCCCCATCGCATATCGCAATAAGTAGGGTTCAGGGATTATATATAAGGCGCACCTCTGTCTTCCAGACCCGACGATAACTCTAGACTCGACTGCATAATATTTCAAGTCTGGGCTTATGGCCGACCACGGGTTTTCCGTGTATTCCTGTGTATTCAATCAAATATTAAGGCCTGGGGTTTTCAAAGAGAAGCCTTACATTACAGACCCCCCGGGGCTATTAAGCACAGCATATACATATTTTGGGTCCGGAGCCACATCGCATATTGCAATCAGGCTTCGATGAAACCCAAGGTCCATTCACTCGCCATTGAAGCATTGCGATGCAATGTGATAGACCCGATGATAACTATAGGCCCAGGTATATATCATTTTAAGTTCGGCCTTATGGCCCGACTGTGGGTTTTCTCGTGTTTTCTTGTGTATTCGATAAAATGTTGTGGTCGCGGTTTTTAATGGAAAATCCCATATGGCGGACCCAATAGGGTATGGGTTCCCATCTATTATATTTTAAGTCCGGATTTTGGATCTGGTTCTGTGTTATGCGATGATTCTCCATGTAAATCGAGTTTACACTTGTGGGACTTAATCAATGCGTGAATTAAAAAACAGGGGTTGATTCTTTCACATTTGTTCTTGTTGATGTTATAAACGTTTAATGAAGGAAAGGCTTATGTTTTTAAGCATTTCTATCGTATTTTCATAGGCATAGTTGATGTTTTTCATCTCTGTAGGCAAGGACTGAGAGAAGGCAAGCGAGTTCGAAGAATGGATGTATAAGCATCAAGTATGGCTCCAGATAAAAGATGTATGAGCGGATACAAAGAGTTTATCTATGTGGATATGTTTTATTTAAAGTTTTGGTTTTAAGCATTAGTGGTCATGTTTCCAGGTGTTACCTATGTGTTCCGAAGGTTATGCAGTCTCGGGCCTTATCATGAAAACATGACACGCATACCTCCCCCTTTCAATCAACATCTATCTATTTCCCCAGGAAATGAAACGCTCCAACAGATGTGGCCCTTACAGGTCGGTCGTTCCACCAGTTGATTCGTGGCCTGTATATTTTAATTTGTATATTAAAAATAGGGGGAAGGGGAAAATTCAGGGCAGACCGAAAATTATTTCCAACTGCATAAGTAATACCTCCGAATAGGAGAGGAGAACGTTTTTTGGGCAAAACAACTTTTGATTTATTATGAATAAAGCAGATTGTTCGGGTCTAAGAGGATCCTTTTGTTTCAAATTTGTTTGCCTCTTCTTTCAGGTGTTTAGGATCAGTTGTTCTTGGCATAAAGATAAATGTGTTTTTCTTTGTGCATATTGATAACATACATTTCATGGTTATTCGAATGTAATTCAATAGCATGCTTAACTCATGAAAGGTTGCCGATTCGAAACATTGTTAAACATCAGTTGAAAGTGTTATTTGTATGGAAAGGAATGTGTATTCCTGTATGAGTGATTGGATTGCAATTAGGATTTAATATAGCCTTGTTCTCAGTTGAACCAGTAATTGATTCATTTTGACTTGGAATCTATATATGATATTTAACCTCTTTTGTTATGCTCCTACAAGATAGATTAGGATAAATAGGACTAGATTAGAGTAGTTAGAAGTAGTGTATATATGATTTGATACATATAGTTTAGCTATTTCTTTTGTTGATTCAATTGAAGTCTTCCTCGGGGAAGAAATCTCTCAACACCTTTGACAGTTTATGGGATCCTTAAAACCCATTGGAGCTAGCCATCCCAAATGAAAGCAGATCTAATTGGGGTCTGTGATCGGATTAGTTCCCCTTGTTGGTATGGTGAAAATTCGCCATGTCAACACCAATATAGGTGTCCTCTACAATCTCCTGCATGAAATGCTTGGATAATTTTGTTAGCTTCATATTTTAATAAGCAATTCAACAAAATACCACCATTATCTTTCCAAAATAAAGCATTATCTATGATACAATATTTCATTGATTTCATTTTCAAGAATCTACCTTTAGTTCTTGATAAACCAGGAGGAGCTTGTAAATTTAGTAAAACAAATATGATATCTACATACCAAGGTGCATCTATGAAAGGTTCACTGATCTATGGAGTCGCCATCTCTTCTTGATGATCTAGCGAACCAATGAAATTTATATCTAAGGCTTGACAGTTTGATTTAGCCATGAGTTTAGCTAAACCTTGGCCTTTGATTAGTTTTTTGGGCTTTATTTCAGTGTCATATTCCAAAATAGTGGCAATCCATTTCCCTCTCTTTCCTTCAGGCCCATTATGTGTTAAAATGTCCTTTACTACTGAATTTGGAACATATGCAATGATGTTCAAGTATAAAATGTATACTCTGAAATCTTTAATATCCTTTACTAAAGAAAGTGCTTGTTTTTCCATTATGTTGTACTTTAGTGTAGCATCTCTCAAAGCTTTGCTGAAAAATGCAAGAGGTTGGTCATAACCTTGATCATTCTTTTGTAACAAGACTGATGCAATAGAATTTTCTGAAGAAAAAGAAAAAAATATAAAATCTTTCTTGAAATCAGGACTTATGAGGACATGTGTTTCAGTAAGGGTTTCTTTGATTGCCTCAAAAGACTGCTTAGCCTCTATTGTCCACTTAAGTGCTGAATCTTTCTTTAACATGTTATTCAATTCTCTAATTAGTTCTGCTAAGTTAGAAATGAATCTTCTAAGAAAATTTAATTTTCCTAAGAATGATTGTAATTCCTTAATGTTTCTAGGATTTGTGATGTTTAGTATTACCTCTGTTTTAGCTGGATCAGTTCTAATGCCTTCTTTTGAAAGTGTGTGTCCCAAGAGTTTACCTTCTTCTAGCCCAAAGAGTGTCTTTTTGGGATTCAAGGAAATGCCAAATTTTCTACATTTAATAAAAACTCTTCTCAAATGATCTAGATGTTCATTATCTGATTTGGAAAACACTGTGATGTCATCTTGGTAAACCACTAGAAATTCATGGGTTTCTTTTGCAAAAGCTATGTCCATTGCTCTTTGGAATGTTGCTCCAACATTCATCAATCGAAAAGGCATCTTTAATTACATGAAAGTGCCTCAGGGAGTGGTAAATGCAATCTTTGCTTGATCCTCTTATTGGACTAAGATTTGGTTGTATCCAGAGAATCCATCAAGTAATGAAATTATGGATCACTCTACTACCCTTTAGATAATGTGGTCCATTTTGGGAATAGTTATCCTTTAATGATACTTTGTTCAAGTTTGTGAAATCCACACAGAGTCGTATTTCTCTTGTTTTCTTTCTAGTAGTGACTAAATTAGAGACCCAATCTGAATACCTATTTGGTGCTATGATTTGTGCCTCATACATCCTTTTCACTTCTTTTTCAAATTAATGGCATGGGAATTGGATTATTTCTCCTAAGTTTCTATTTAAAGTGTTTGTGACCTTCTTTGATGGGTATCTTATGTTGAATAATGTTGGTGTCATAAGACTTTATGTCTTCATAACTCTAGGCAAAGACATCTTGAAATTCTTTGAACAAACTTATGTATTTGAGCTTTTCAGTTGGAGGTAAGGCTTTGGATAATTTGATAAGCTTAGCTTTTTCTTCTGTTCCAAGGTTACATTCTTCTATGTCTGATCTTAAAGGCTCCATTTTTTGTTTCCTAGCTACATCATTGGAATCAAACAAATCTTCTAGTGGGACTAATCCCTTAGGCAAAAAGTTATTCTTGAGGTTTAAGATCTCAGAATCATCATTAACTAATTCTTCTATCTGTACCTTTTCCAACTTATTTATTTCTACTTCAATGAATTTAGTGAGTTTATCTATAGTATTTACAGCTATTTTACCATCTATGATGTCATCTATTGTACAATCAATATCTATGTTACAGTTTTGGAATTCTCCCTCAACATTCATAAAATCATAGACTTGAGAATCTTGTGAAAAAATCTGCCAATATTTCAAATTATCAGGTATAACAAGTTTGTGTCTTACCTCTACATTGTATTGGTGATTGGGCTTAAAGGGTAATCTGCAAGTGCTAGCAAAGGTAGCCAAACTTTGAGCTTGCATGCTCTGTTTCATCGGAATAACAACAAAATCAATTTCATATAGTTCTTTAATCAGATCTAGAACAATTTCTCTGTATTGGCTCAGTCTAGGATTATTCATAGAATACTCTCCTCTGATTTGTTTTATGATCAATTCAGATTCTCCCATTATAGAAACTCTTTTGGCTCCATGTTTTCTCACAATTTGTAAGCCTAAGACTAAAGCTTCATACTCTACCATGTTATTTGTGCATTTAAAGTTTAATCTAAAGGCATGACCTTCATAATGGTTATTTTCCATGTTATGAATCCAAACTCATGCACCTGCTCCTAATCTGTTCACTGAACCATCAAATTCTAAGTGCCACCTTGATTCATGAAATATGTTTTCACTATTAGGTTCTTTGTATTTTTCTTCTAGAGCTGTGATTTCATTTTTTCCATTGTCTGAATTATACAAGATAAATGAGTCCATATCAGAATGCATCGAGTATATAGGGTAATTGTGTGGCTTTTTTGAGCTACTTACCATGTATTTCATCAAGGTTTCTCTATAAATATTTCTTTGCTTACCAAATACAAAGATGGTATCATATGGCATGTCTAATTGTAGAGATCCCTGCAATTTTTCTCCCCATGAACGAGGCAATAGAATTCCATACTTGGGTGGGATATTAGCAACTACTTGTCCATAACAATACTCTCTACTAGCCACTGGACTAGAGTTACACACAAATATTTAATCAGGCCAAGGCATTTGACTTGACTAGAATCAAAGGAAAACATGTCCTTGTAGGGTCTGGTGATATCTAAATTTAATCTTTACACGATTGCTTTAGGAATTAGGTCATAGGATGCCCTTGAATCTAGCATAGCATTATGTAATACTTTATCATGAACATTTAAGCTAAGGTAGAATGAAGGGCTACCCCCTTGTTGATGTTTTCCATTTACTTCTGGACCAAATATTAACTCAAGTTGATCATCATTAAGGTTTACAACATCTTCACCTTCACCTGTGTTTAGTATTTCAGTGATTTGTGCTTTGTATGATTCATTTTTCACTAGCTCTGTCAAAGGAACTGATATTTTCAGTTTGGCTATCTCAGTCTTAATTTTGAATGGCAATTGAGTTTTTCCTAATTGAGTGAGTTCTTCCTTAGCAATTATGGATTGTGTACTTTTGTCTTCTTTATCAGCACTTGGTAACTCAATTTGTGTACCAACAATTTTGTTTTGAATTTCCTTATTTCAAATAGTTTGAGTAACAGTTGAAGTTATGTCTACAATTTTTGGGCTGGAAGTCTCCTGAGTTCCACTAGGGATAATTTGTAGAACTTTGGCCACAGGAGCTTCTGCTATTTTTTTAGTTTGGGTTTGGACTGATTTCTTAGTGGGAACTTTTGTATTCTTTTTTCTTCTAAGGCTATACTACTTGTGAACTTCATATATAGCAGATTCATAACCTTGTTTGTAGTCAAAGGGCTCTCCAGATTCTAATTGTAATTGTTGTAACATGTACAAATCATGTTCTTCCCAAGTAAGAAAAACAATATCTTCATTTTTAATCCCCAGTAGGTTTTTCTGGGTGTCCTCCTCTTCTTCATGGTTTTGTGAACCTTCAACATAATTTTCCTGGAAATGTGGTCTAATCTGTTGATTGGGTACAACATCTCTTGTTTTTCCAATATTAGGATTTTTCTTAAAGTTTGGGTTTCTAATTGGGGGTGCTTGTTGATTTTCCCACTGAGATTTTATTTCCATATCTTCTAATCTAACACTTTTAGTCTATCTTACCATCTGAAATGGATTGTTCCTCTTTAATGATAACTATTTTCTCATTTCTCATCCTAGCTCTCTTAGCTAATAAATTGGCTTCTCCACTAACAACATTATATGTTCCAATGTTTTAGGGTTCCTTTCTCTCAATTGGTAAGACATATCAGTGGAAAAACCATCAGGAAATTTGATTAGTGCCAAGTTTGGTGGAGGTTTGATATTTGTAAGGATTGCATTATAGATATTGTTGAACCTAGTACAATAGTCCTTAACAGATTCATTAAGAGCTCTTCTAATGTTTTCATATTCAAACAATATTTGTAGAGGGTTTTTCTTTCTTTCCCATCTATTGATAAACAATCTATGGAATGCAGCTAAATCAACAATATGATTAGTAAGTAAACCTTTAAACCATTTTTTGACATCTCCTGCTAGTGTTTGGGAAAAAAATATCATTTGCACATCAGACTCATCAATTTCATGTAACTCAAAATAATCAGTCATTTTGTTCACATGTTGTTGGGAAGTATATTGACCAGTAGCATCAAACAGAAAGATTTTACTTTGGTAGTCATGGGGCATGGCATGTAGTTGAGTTGGTAAGGCCAAAGGTGCATATCTCTCTGCCATGGTTAAGGCTTTGGTTTGATTAGGGGCTAAAGTAGTGGTGCTCTAAGAAGAACTTGAAATGGTTGTAGATGAACTAGATGAACTTGAGATGTTTGGTTGGAGAGGAAGTTGAGGTATGAATGGTTTAGGGGAATGAACTATGGTGGATATTATAGGTGAGGTGGTAGTAAATGAAGCTATATTTACAGTTTTTGAAGACTCCGTAGAAATTTCAGGGGTAGCAGCAGTTAGGGCAGCTAGTTGAACTGATTGTTGAAGATAGGCTTCGTCTATATACCATATCAAAGTTGAGGTTAAATCTTCTAGCTTGTCAAAAGTATCCAAAAAATGTTGATCTAAATTAAGATGTATAAGAACTTTCTTTGATTCAATAAATACAATAAAATTCGGGTCTATTACAGTATCATGAATTTAATTTTAAGATTTGGTACGAAACAAAGAAACATCAAATGATAAATCAAGATAAATATCCTCTAAACTTGATAACTATTTAGGAAGTGAATTTTCTTAAACTAACTGACTAATACTTCCTTGGCTTTCTACATTTTGGTTTTCTTAAAATTATGTGAGGATCATCAACTAGTATAGCAGGGTTTGGATCTGGATGTACCCTAGTATATTGTGTTCTTTTGGAAGCCATAATTTTTTTTTTTTTTAATGAAACTTTTTGACAACTCTAAAATGACCTTAAGGTGAAGAGATTAGATTTTAAGATTTTATTAAGGTTTATTACACTAAGGATTGTCCCCAGTATGTTTTCCACTATGTTATCACTGTAAAATTTCCCTAGAGTTGTTATCTCGTGTCAAAAGAAATATTACAGGTAACCACAAACCTACTTTTGAGATCAGGATCTAACCTTCCTAATGCTCAGACAGAGCTCTCTCTTTATGATTTAACTTTGTTGAGTTAATTGATTTTAGGCTATTTAATTATGCTTTGATTGGGTTTTTATTTTGATTTGGTGGTGGAATCACTGACTTAGATGGATAGAAGAATGTCCTTTACCATTGGGCTATGGGGTCAAGTGTCAAGAAAACAGGACTGAATCAAGTTCTAAAGATAGTGTTCATAGGGCAAGGTAGCTGAGTAAATTCAGATCTTTTAGGCTAGATGGTGAAGTCTTTTTCAATCGAGGTCAAGAAGCAGCTAAGGATTCCTCAAACCGGATAATGAGGGAAATGATAGAGGTCAATTGAAACTAGGGAGCAATGAAGGATTCCCTACTCTGGATATCAGAAGAAAACTTAAAATGAATAACTGTTCAAGACAGAGTGTACATCAATGAATTCTATAATAATACTCCAGTTATTTCATTCAATTTAGATAACATGCAAGTATGTGAAACACTTAAGAAGATAACAATTTGACAAACAAAAAATACTTCACTAAAGTGGCCCAACACATGAATCATGTAATGTAATGCCTTTATTACTCTGTCCGGTCTGCTAAGTTGAAAAAATGGTACAATGAACCCTTAGGTTTCAGATGAATACAATTATAGAAATGTTAAGCAATCCACCCTCTGTACTTCAAATTGTCAAGTAGTTATACAAAAATGTATTACAAAATATCCTAAACTATTTTTAGGAATTATTCAAGGAAAAAGAAAAATCTTCATGCAAGAAGATAGAGACAAATATGTAACTATTGTAAGTTGTCCCTCTTTATTTGGCTCTGCTGTCAGATCTTTTGCTACTTTCTCTCCTTTGTTGTTGCTTTACGTTGGTTGTCCTTTTACTTTCCCTTTTTGATTGATACTCTTTCATCTAATACTCTTTGACTTAGTTGACCTATCGCTTTTCTTTCATTGCTCTGTATCCACTATTTACCTTGCATTTTCACAGGAAATCATTTAATTTTTCCCAAGTCTCTGTATCTAATAATTTAATATTTACCATTCTTCTATAGACTTCATCATCTTCTGTGTATTTTGCAAAGGTGGGCTTGTTTACAAAAAGATTTTTTGCCTCATGCTGGAGGTAAAAGAGGTTCTCAAAAGTCTAGTAAAGAACCTTTCCTGTAGGCATCCCTTTCATAGAGGAACTATTGGCTTGCTCCCTTGCCACTTCTATCATTTTCTTGTTATAGTCTTCATGTGGCATTAACCTGTCATTTATTACCAATGAATTTGGTAGACTTTTCTGCCTCAAAGTATCAAATTTGACCATGAACCTGCCTATAGATAACTCCATGGTTTGGCATATGTCCTCAAGCTGCATCATCAAGTTCCTCTTCGTGATTACTTTCTTCACCTCTAGTATAGTGCCAGTCCCATCATCTATGTCAAGCTCCTGCAATTCAGATTTATTCTTAGAGTTAAGGAATTGGATTATTCTTACGGCTTCTTTTGGCATATTTGCAAGTTCAGCCTTAACTCTTTGAATTGCTTCACCAGCCTCTTTGACTAAATCATTTTGTTCCAAGATAACTTGTATAGATGGGAAAATATCACTGACAGAGTCAATGATATTGGCCCATAGCTGCTCTTTTGCTTGGGAAAGTGGCTCCTTCAATGCTAATTCCTATTCCGAGTTCTTTACCCTCTCAGTCAACTTGTTTGATTTCTGTACTTCATTTTTATGCATACTTTGAGCCAATTTCTTCTCATCCTCTAGACTTCTTATCTGTTCTTTAAGTCTATTTATTTTAGTGGTGTGAATGGACATGTCCTCCATGGCTTTGACCAGTTTTCCTGCTTCATCACTTGGATGAGTTGCTGCTATTGTTGAAGCTGTTGCTAATGTAGTTGTTGATGCAGTTGGAAGTGATATAGCTACTGGAGTTGTTGAGGCCAATGAAGCTGCCAAAGTTGAAGGAACTGTTGTAGTGACTGTAGGGATAACAACGGCAGTAGCTATCTTAATGCTAGCCTATTTCAATTGTATTAAACTATAAAATTCATTATCCATTTCTTTCAATTGAGAATTTTGTTGAAGAATGAGATCCATCATTTCATCATGTTGGGTTTGGCTTGCTAGGACCTCCTTGATCTGTGGATGTTCAGAAGGAGGAAACTTCAGTTGTTTCTTCAAAGCAGCGATGTCCTCATTTTTCTTCTTTATGAGCTTTTCTACTACCTTGATGTCATTTGGATTATATCCAATCTCAATCACCAAGTCTTCCAGTGACTTGATTCTATTATTCTTGGCCTATGAGGATGTCTTTTCTAGCTTAAACTATGTTGTGATGTTGTCCAGAGAGCTTTGATGTTTTTGCACAGTTATTGCTTTCTTAGTCATGTGGAGTAAATCATTTCACCTGCCTGCTTATGAAATTCAATTTGATCAATAGGGTGAACATCCCTGGCCGAAACTTCAGATTCTATATTCCTATATTCTGTTGATGTTTTAGGCTGCTAGACTGTAGGCTGCATAAAGGTCATTTGCATTTTACCATTTTTAATGCCAAAAGCTGACATCAACCTCTTTTGATTGTTAGGAGTCTATTTGAAGTACCAGGCATATGTTTTAGCGTTCAATGCCTCATTCCTCAACTTGATTTCTTTGTACTTCAATTTTATATATTGCTCTTTATCCACTAGTAAGCTGGATGAAGAGACTTCAATACTAAGTTTTTTTTCAATAATCTGAGTATTTTAGGTGGAAGGTTGATGAGTTTCCTCTGAAACTATTGGAGCTTTACTTTTTCAACGACTGTGTCAGTATCAATGATTTCAACTGTCTCAATAGTCTCCTCTTGCTCATTTACAGGATTAAGCTTGGGCTTCTTCCTGTACATGATTTCAAACATGTCATCTATAGTATGAATTTCAGAGCTAGAGCCTTCTTTCCTGGTTCTTTTTATATTTTTGTCCTACATGGTTGGAGTCTATAGAATGGGACTAATACCCATTTGTTCCTGTAGGGCTGGAACCTGTAGAAAGGAACTAGTATCTATCTATTTTTCCACATCTATTAAGGTATTTTCTACATCTATTAAGTTATTTTCCATCCACTCTGGTTGGTTGTCATATCTTTCAATATCTGGCTTGGACTCATGCATGAAAGGGCTTAATTTGAACTTGAGCCTTAATTTTGTTATGACTCCATTAAGGTCATACTTCCACATGAAACTTGTATTGAACTTCATTTGCTGTAAAATATTCTCCGCTTCTTGTCCATCTTCCCTATTATTACAAATAAATGGTCCCAATTGGTTTTTGAGCTTGAACTATGTTTTCCTTCTAGCTGACAGAAAATTGACCTCATCTGAGTTAATGATCTACCTGAAATACTCTAATGAAAATATCCTCATGGGGAGGTATTTGGGAAGCTTGTAAGGAGTGAGCTGGCATCCATATATCCCGTTTTAAGTGTGGCCCTGGTATACATACCAATCTCCTACTCTACTCTTCTTAGACAAATGAAAAACCATTTTTATCTCATCATTGATTCTGGGTTGATTGCTACTGGTTAGCTTGTTTACAACTGGATAAACAAAGGATTCAATGAATCTTTATAACTGAAAATAATGGAATATTTTTAGATTAAGGGTGTCCAAAAGATGACAGATCTTGGATGGCCCTTAGTGTCCAACTTTTGGATGCTGACTGGAAACTTGTCTGGCTCGAAATATAGGAACATGTGGAACAATACTGAAGAGTATTTGAATACTCTTTCATTTGGCAGTTTGATCAATTGATCATGGATCATATCTGCTAAAAACTGGGCAAAATTGAAATTGCAATCAAAGGCTTGCGTGGGCAAAAAATAGAGAGGAAAGCAAGCACAAGCTTATCTACGAATTCATCAGAGGTATACCCTAGGATACAAGACAACATCGTTACAATTTGTTTGTCCCTTTCAGAGAGAACGATGGCAGAGTATGGAGGATTGTCTGTAGGAGTATGAGACTCTTCTAAGATGAATGTTTGAAATATTTGAGCCCTCTTGGGAAGGTCTAGCTCTATGTAAACTTCAAGCAAGGCTCAATGGAAAATGGGATCTCATCTAGCTTTGGATGGATCTACAACATTTGATTTATGGATTTAGCAGTGATTGTAAACAAAATTTGTTGGTTAGGAGAGACTATGGCTCTTTGACTTGGGATATAGCAAGCTTAGCAGAAGTGGATGATTTATGGGAACATGTATACCTGTGGGAACAAGTATTTAGGCAAATTTGATTCCCATAGATGAATGTCATCATTCTGGTTCAGGAATTTATCTTTACTCCAGTAGTGGAGTTTTAATAGATGGCTAGAGGTGGCCAATGGGAGGTTGTCAATGTTCAGGTGAGGGGTTTGCAGGGGCTTTTCACTCAGAATGCTTTGGAAAGCCATAATTTGGTCTGTTCTATTGAATTATTCTTTCCGTGGCTTAGGAGTAAGCTTAGGGGCTTTGGAATAGTAGGAAGGGTGAATATAATCTACAGGAAAAGGGCCTTTGGATGCACATTTGGTTTCTTTTAGTTAGGCGGGGTGTTTTAATTAATTTAATTAATTAACTTTTCATTAATTACTGTGCAGAGCTTTAAATAGAGGATCATTCTGGTTCTTTCAAGAATACCTGGAGAACGGAGATTTGGTGCGCAATCAGGGTTGTATGGCAGCAGCAGAGGTTTCTGAAGCTTGAATTGTTTGTGTGCTACTTCAATTTGGAATCCGCATTGTATTCAGGTTGTAAATGAGTTGAAAATGGTTTAATAGGGTTTCCAGGAATTGAAATTGGTTGACATAGGCGTTTGCAACAAAAAATCAATGAAAAGAGTGAAAAGTTGGATTTTTTGGCTTTTAACTAACAATGGTTATATTTTGGTGCAGGATTAACGAATGAATAATGAGTGGTTTGCTTTTACGTGGGGAGGTATTTTTATTCCATATCGCACCACTTTTGGGTGGAGGGCAGTATTTTTTGAGAGCACGTGATACAACGTGGCACTGCCACGGAGCGAAACAGTGATCGGCCAAAACCACGAATCTCGTATGCTTATTTTAAGTGTCAGACGATGAGAGCGCACGATATGGATATAGGCCATCAGATCTGGAGGTGGGAGATCACAGGGCTATTGTGCAATGGAGTTGCGAGGGGGGAATTGGCAAGTGCGGTCAGGTTTAATTACAAAGAAATGTAATTAATTAGAAAGCAATTAGGGGAATTTAATATATGAGATGGGTTAATAGGGTATCGGGGAATTATAAAAATGGGGCGTTAAATATATACAGCAGAACTAGGGGTTGGAAAATAACATAGGGTTTAAGATTAAAGGGTATTGGGGAAAGTTTTTAATTGGGCCCGACACATTTAACTATTCAAACTTAGAATAAAGGGCTTTTAGTGGGTTTTTAAGGGAAAAGGGGAAATTAATAAAAGGTGGGAGATTATTTGTGATGGGAATGGTTTTCACACTAGGGAAAGGGTTTTTGGAAAGGGGAAATGGAATGAATTAAGGGAGAAAGTGGAATGAAGGGGATGGGATATTTCTACAAGGGAAAATACCTCTTTTCAAAATGAAAAATAATGAAGGGGAAAATGAAGAGAAATTAATAAAGGGGTTTAGTGAAATGAGGGGAAATTAGGGAATTGACCTTTGCGTTTAATAATACCTCGTGCACATGAAACATATTGAAGGTGCATTTTGAGCTAGCAACCTTGTGCATTTCCAAAACTTCTTCTACCTACTCTTTATTTACCCTAGCATTTTCTCTTCATTCATTGGGTGCATTTGAGCTTGCTGACCCTTCATTTTTTTTTCTTTCATAAAAAAATTATCTAATTCTAACCTTATAACTTACAATGACTAAGATTAAACTGATGAGCTCATTATTATTCTCTACCTAATTAATGATCTACCAAGATTAAACAGTTTGGCTAGATCTTTATTCTCTATCTATTAACATGAAATTTAAAGCATGAATGAATCAAGTTTAAACTACTTTGACCATCATGGACTTATGGCATTTGAATTTCCACACTTTCAGAATATATTTTGATCTCTTTTTGTGGGGTTCATATCTTATACTTTTTTTTTCTTTCTTTTAGTCCTTTGATTATTCTTTTAGTACTTCACCCTCTTTACAATTTTTTTTTAATATGGGAAAACATTTTGCAGAAAGCAAAAGTATGTATAATATTACAAGACATATCATAGTCAATTCAAAATTGTGAATCCTATTATTATATGACCCTAACACATCCATATACATATGTACATATAGCAACATCAACAAAACATATACCAAAACATATACCAAAACACCATATCAAAATTTATTTTCGTTAACTGGAAAACAAAGAAGGATACATTGCCTAAATTTGATTTTCCATCTCCCATGTAGCTTCATGGGGCCCAAAGTGCTTCCAATGCACTTTAACTTACTCAGTTTCTCAGTTCTAGAGCATGAGAACCTTTTTCTGTAATATACATGGAAGCTCCAGTCGAAATTCTCTATTTGGTTCCACCTACAATACAAACCAATCATTCACATGATCAACATCTTTAACATACTTCTTAAGAAATGATACATGGAAAACATCATGGAGTTTCATTGTTGAAGGCAGTGTAAGTTGATAGGCTATTAACCCAATCCTCTCAACAATGTTGAAGGGTCCACAAAATCGTGTTGCCATCTTGGCACATGATCCAGTTCGTAAGGAGCTCTTCTTTGGTTTGATGCGCAAGTACACCTGTTGCCCAACCTTGAACTCCTCTATCCATTCGAACTTCTTACCTTTCCTCTACAATGACGTGATAGGATAAGAAATCTACGAGAAGTTCCTAATGAACCTCCTATAATAGCCTGCCAAACCCATGAATTATCTCACCTCATCCACATTCTTAGGAGCTGCCCTTTCCATTATGGCTCTTATCTTTTCTAGATCTACTACAATTCCCTCCTTGGAGATAACATGTTATGAAACCAGCTCACAAAAAGATATAAAAGATATTTGAACACCTTATAATTCAACCTCTTCGAGGGGGAAACCTCCTTTACATTACACAAATGAACAACTCTTGGATGATACAAATGAAAAGACCTCCTTTCTATATATAGGAGTCTAAGGGTTCATAATATAATCAGAGCCAACATAA